>JACXGM010005996.1:0-22397 GCA_016801145.1 Umbra pygmaea
TGTACATTTTCCAGACCGCTGCTCAGTACATAGTGTTTTATCATTATCATTATTATTACTATTGTCATTATTATTTTAAAATTCTTGATTGTTGTAAATTCTTGTTTATAAGCCCACTGCATAGAATCGCCGTGCCATGTCAAAAGAAATTTATCTGCATAGGATGATGTATGTTATCCGATGCATATGATAAATAAACAACTTTGACTTTGACACTTGATCACATTCCAGAACTTTTTAATGGTATTGGTTTAAGAAGTTGCAGTGGTTTCTAAATGTTTTCTTGAGCATATTTACAATCAGGTGTAGGAATTGTTGATGATGATGACCCTTATGTAGCATCGTATAAAGTGTTACTGTCATGCTGTCCTAGAGTGGGATTGCATGGCTATGAACTAAGATATGGACTCACTGTGTACTTATCTGTATTTATGTGTATGTGTTTCTCATTATACCAGTGCATTGCAATGTTGATTTGTGTTAATTTTGAAAATGCGTTATGGATTGTGGCGCCATCCCCTTTTCACCTGGTGCTTTTCTCAGCTGTCATTTATAGTAAATCAAGTGGCTCGTATGTTGTGATTGCTGCAGCCACTATTCCTTAGTCCCTATTTAAGCCCTAGTGAACAAGGGATGGCGCGGTTCATTCATTCAGTGTCACACGTTTGATTATCATCATGTTTGGTCTGCTGTCATCTGGGAGTGTTGTGCTCAACTGTAGTGTGCAGAGGAAATGTGTAGCTTGAATTCAGGCGTACGCTCTTTATAATTAGTCATCGCATCTATGCTGCGAGAGAGCATAGTGTTTGATATATTTGTTGTGCCTCCTGTTAAGTCAGTAGAGTATTTGCGTACGCTCTGTAACATGTCAAGTCTCTATAAGCATAAGTATTACTATTTATATACCGTTGTGCAAACTCGCTACCACCTGCCATTACTTCACTGTTTGTATACATCCTGAACTACCTGTCAGTAAACTACCAACAAACCATTTACTGCCTGCCTGGTCTGCCTCCTCAATCCACCTACACTGTGACATTTACCAAAATATTTCCTTCGTCGTCATCAGATTTCTTTGCATTGTCACTCCTAATGAAACAGTGAGCGTCTGCAAACTTGAAACAGTGAGCTTCTGCAAACTTTTCTGGTGAGTTTTTAAGTCTTATTCTTGGTCTTTGAGCTGGGTTACACAACCCTCCGGGGCCCCAAGCATTTGGATGGTTTGCGTTTTTGGAAACAATGCCCCTGAGAAGAATCGTGCACAAACGCTTCAGTAGCCGCTACGGTTTACAGAAAGCAATTGTTGTATTTGTTTTACAATACTTCGAACAATATAATTCTGATATTAGAACATGATAAATTTACATCCGTAATTTTGAACTGAGAGCCACCATATAGTGAAATATTTTCTTGTGTTAGTGCATGGTTGTCCACCTCTGCATGCAGGTTGATTTGTACTTGACGCCAAGCAGCATTTGACATCATGTCAGATATTCCCTTCCCTCCACTCTTGAACACTCTATCCTAAACACACATCTACTGTTGATGGTAACGTATGGGCTGGGTGCCAGGATACTGTAGCTCTTCGCTGTTGTTCCCCAGCCTGATACCTCAGGCTTTCTGTAGCAAATCTGCTGAGTCATCAGGAAGCCAAAGCACATACATTTGACAGAGGCCATGTAGGTCTGCAGACAGGGTGGGGCAGGGTGGCCCAGGGAGTGTGGGGGAAGTGAGGTGGAACAGAAGGAAGTGGGTTCCATTTTTCATTCCAACTCAGTTATGTTTATGGTTTTAGTTAGTTATTGCAAATAGTTATTATTAGTATGTACAGAATATGCTTGTTGTAGGAAAGGATCAGCATTTCCCTCATAGTAGTTAGAGAGACTCATGGATACTGATTTTAGAAATTGTGCTGATGCCTACGGCAAACTAAAGCAAGGTATGTGCTCATAATACATTTCTGAAAACATTGCATTAGGCTATAATTCATCATGAATTTCAAACCCAATAATATAACTTCAATAATTTGTCATCCACAGATCCTATTTTCATTAAAGTATTACAAGTTAATGTATTGTACCGTGGATATATGTGGTTGGATTGAGCTGGACCTTTGCTGTAAAAAACATTGTTAAAATATACTATACTTTTTGCTTATATTTGAGCCTTCATGTCGATGTAAATGATCATCAACTACACTATATATCCAAAAGTATGTGGACACCCCTACTCATTGTAGAAGGGGGATGATGGTCTGGGGCTGTTTTTCAGGGTTTGGGCTAGGCCCCTTAGTTCCAGTGAAGGATCACCTTAATGCAATGGGATAAGACATCATAGACATTTGGGGGCTTAAAACTTTGTGGGAAAAGTTTGGGGAAGGCCCATTCCTGTTCCAGGATGACTGTGCTCCTGTGCACAAAGAGTGGTCCATAAAGACATAGTTTAACAAGTTTGGTGTAGAGGAACTCGAGTGGCATTCTAAGAGCCCTGACCTCATCCCCATGGAACACTTTTGGGATAAACTGGAACAGGAATTGCGAGCCAGGTCTTCTAGTCCAACATTAGTTCCTGACCTCACAAATGATTTTTTGGCTAAATGGGCACAAAGTCCATCAAACACAATCCAAAACCTTCCCAGGTGAGTGGCAGCTGTTACCGCTGCTAATGGTGACCAACTCCATATTAATGCCAATGGCTTTCAACATAATTTTGCTGATATAGTGTGTTTGAGACATAGACCTGTCAAACATATCCACGTAGCTTTTCAATACACTTTCAGAAATCATTGCAAGGCTAGCGAAGTCCAGGCACACATGTTCTCTTTAATCTTGTGAATCGTGTTCAGGGCTAAGAAACACCTAACAATACATTAATATGAAAAACATACCCTGCAGACCAGATCCAATAATTATTGGAATATTTTCATACAAGTCCTGAACTGTGTCTAGTGGGATATTAAACATTCTACATTGAAAACATAAACATGACTAGAACCCAATCTTCATCTTTAACAGCTTCACCGGTTTAGTAACCTGTCTTTTAAGTGACCGCTTGACATTATTTCAGACACCAAGATTTTTATGTGCTGGGACTTGCTCTATCTGTGAACCATCAATGCTAGTATAGACATTGTGGGCTGAAGCTATCCTTTGGCCTATAACTCATCACGTCTTCACTTGTTTAGGGCTACAGATGTTGTAGTCTTTACACCACGTAATGCATTTTTGTGCAGTGGCCTTGTTTCCAAGTGCCGATTGGCAGCCCTGCCGTGACATTTTATCTTAAACTGTGCCACAGAGGTGCTAATTAAATTCTGTGGTTATTTTTGAGGCTGTACATTCCAGACATTGAGCAAATGTCTGGTTATCCCCGTGGGTTACATTTGACTTGCGCCCACTGTTGCTCTTTGACAATGCAATTTGTCAATGAATGTAATTTACAGTCATGATTTTGACACAATTATTTTGATGAATAATTTACAGGTTTTTGTGACTGATGCACCTGTAATTTGGACAGTGGTCCTTCAACCTTTTTGAAGTCAGTTGCCTTATTTTGCTTTGACTCGATTGTCATATAATTGTCAGACCTCTTTAATAACTGACACATATTATTGGCAATCAACTTAATGTCACATCATCAACTTTATGTGTAGTTTTGATGAATTACTTCGGTTACACTTTATTTGGAGAGTCCGAAATTCCATCTGTAGGTCCTCTACAGATAGTATATTGATGATATGACTATCAACAAACTTTCCGTTGATAAGCAACTAATTGTGCAGTTTAAGGGTAGGGGTAAGTTTAAAATATGTTTTAGGGTAATGGTTAAGGTTAGGGTTAACATTAGGGAAAGGGATAAGGTTAGGATTAGGGTTAGGTTTATTAGATAGTTTGTTAAAATGTTGTTGATAGTCTGCAGATAATCTGTAGGGCATCTACAGATACACTTTTTGGACTTTCAAAATACAGTGTTACCATTACTTCAAAGTAAGTCCTTTTCTATGTTCTATTTCCATTATCTTGTCCACCCCATGTAGACGTCTTTCTGTGAGATAAAGGTTAAAGTTACACGATTCTAGTTTCATGAAATACTACTAAAGTTTACAAGAAAGCATTTAATGTGTAAAAATGTGAATTTTACCAGATATAAAGACCATAATCTCATAACTGCCCCCCAGATATAACGACCATAATCTCATTACTGCCCCCCAGTGGCAAGAAGGCCTACCATGCTAATTACTTTGTGTCCCATTAACACCTAGATTGAAATCATACACAAACATAAAAAGAGCAAATGTATTCTGAAAATAAACAGAATTTAATATCTAAAAGAAAAAACAAATATAAAATTATAAGAAAAACTGTAATAACCTTAAAATAAACATACACACACACGTGATTATTGTGTGTTCATTAGCTTGTTTGCTGTTATTTTGTACCTGAAAGGTGTAGACTTTAATGTTATTAGTATTTGTGACTGTAATATATGATCGGTGTGTTTCTCATCCTCCTGATCTTAGAGTGTAGTGTGAGATGGCTGGTGTGACGAGCAGGAACTGGGCACATGCCGAGCTAAGGTAATGAGAAATGATGTCCATGTCAGTAGCATAGTTGTCTAAATCATTCCAAGTTGAGTTACATAATTCAAATATCATTCCCCCAACTCTACCGCCCCTTTATCCCTTGTTGTTGTCTTGTCCTCTGGTCCGTCTCATCATATCGTGCTCTAATTTCAAATAGATTTTTCCATCTCTCAGTTAAGTTTTTTCTTTACTGAAGAGGGAATGAAGTAATTTCAATTTGGCAGAGCATGCTGGATAAAAAGCCCAGAGTAGAAACAAGGAAGTCATCATCTACAAAGATCAGCTTCTAAGGGTGGGTTTGATCAGCCTATTCAATGCTTCAGAACTCATTGTTCATGTTCACAGTGCTTTAAAAAAAAAGTGTGTTGATGTAGCCTGACCCAAAGTGTTAATGGTGGGCAGTCAATGCAACTGGAAATTTAGTTCATAATTTGGGATTGTTTTCAAATTTGAATGGAACTTTGAAGTTGTACAGAATAAAAACCATATCGAACCAAGATGAATTTAGAATATGAACAGAGAGATGAAGTTGACCTAAACCTTCTCTAAATCTAACAGCCACTTCCATGGCAGACATGTAAATGTACTGTTTATTGTAGGTTTCTAAATCTAACAGCCACTTCCATGGCAGACATGTAAATGTACTGTTTATTGTAACTGTGGGCTGGAAGTGATTAACATATAGTGTATCCCTCTTTTTATTTGCATTCACTCATCTTCCCTGCAAGCATGGTTTCTTGACCTCATTCTCTCTCCCTTTCTCTTGACCACTTTTCTTTTACAGTGATAGATAGTTGCCCCATCTAAATATGAATTACCTACAGTAGTCACTCTGGAAAAAAGAATATTCTAAATGAAATACAAAAATAAAAATAATGTATCAGTGTGTCCAATTCACTAATGTCTATGCAAGCATTACTTTGTCTCTTCTTCATTTAAAGAGGAGAAAATTAACTGTGTGGAAGAGAGAGAATGGTGTTTACGAGAGGAGAATATTTATGCTCTTCCTTCCTCTCTTTATTTCTTTGTCTTCATTCCTTTATTCATTTGTTTGTCTTCAAACCTCTCTTCATTTGATTGTCTTCAATCCTGTCTGAATTGGTTTGTCTTCAATCTTTTCTTTGTTTGTTTGTCTTCCTATACTATAAAGTTCTCTCATTAATCCTTTGTCTTCATTCGTCTCTTAGTTTTTCTTCTAACCTTAAAGGAAACAGTGTTGTTTCCGACATGAAAGTCACAAAAAACACCTTCTCAATGCGTTCTGCAGTTAGTAACTTGGCCACCGCAAGTTTCCAAATTACACTACAGTGACCTAACGGTTGTGATTTTTGAAAATGACAGCAAGGCATTCAGTTGACTTCTGTTTCTTTTTTGTCCTCCCCCTGAATTGAGTTGATTGGATAATACAATTTCGTAATTAGTTTGTAAGTACATTTTCAATAAATCAATCAAATGTATTTATAAAGCCCTTTTTACAACAGCAGTTGTCACAAAGTGCTTTGACAGACACCCGGCCCGAGACCCCCAAAAGCAATTTTCCCGTTGAATACGTAACTAAATAAGATAGAGTTTGAAAGGGAAATTTTGGGAATATTGAATGATAACATCCAACCATACATGTTTGAGCTGGAATACAGTGAGGATGAAATGCAGGAATTTTCTTTATGGTTCAATATAGCCGCTGTTATGGAAATGGCCACCGGTCGAGATCTCAATGACAACAGAGACAGAAAATGTTTTGTTGTAAAAAATGGCACAGGGATACACTTTTGCTTTCAACTCTATATCAAATCTATATTTTTTTTAATCGTTCTATTCATTACATGAACAGGTAAGGAACTAATTTGCATTATCATTGGATTTGTTTGTGTAATACTTGGAAAAAAGTCAAATAAAAAAATATGGCTCTCATAATTTTGGTAAGTCTGTATGATTTGGAGCTATGTAAGTTAAATAACTGGTGATCGACGTGATCGCATAGTGGGCTAAGTTGCTGCATTGCACTACAGTATGTACCTCATGACAGACACGGGTTCGAGCCAGACTATGAGTTTTCTGACTCTCCCCGTGCCTCCTGCACAAGAAAGAACAAATTGGCATAGTGCTGCCTGGGATTTGGGTTAGATAAATCAGATTAGCTATCCTGCCACGTCACTAATCAGTGACTCCTTGTGTTCAGATCATGTGACTGTCGGTTCATTCACGTAAGTATAGTTGGTGAACGTAGTCATTCAGTGCATGATCTGACTAAAGTCTTCCATTTTGGATTCGCAGTACGAAAAGAATCGGCAGCTGGGCAATGTAGTTGGACGAACCGAGTGTGTCCTCTTTGCCATCTCACAGATCAGTCCAAGGATTTGAGGAGCTGCCAACAAGGCAGGATTTGAGGGAATTAGGAAGTGAGGAAAATAGGGAAAATTTTAATAAATAAAAATTATTTTTTTAAAGTATCAGTAGAAAAGACGTGAAATGGCTAACTAACGGAAGGCTATGATAGTGAAGCAACATAGCTTGGCTTGCATTTTTGTGTAAATTCTTGGATGAAAGACACATCAAATAAAACATTATGGTTGAAAGAAAATTAATAATGTTGTATGAATTAGAGCTGGGTAGGTGATCTAGCTGTTGATTGATTTGGTGAGATTTAATCATTGAACGTATCGGTAGAAATTATGTGAAATAGCTACCTATTGGAATCAGCCACGGTCGTGAATCTCAATTGGGGACCACCAGGATTGCACTACGTTCAGGACCGCAGTGAATGGATCTTAATTGGGGACACCGGGCTCGCATTACTTTCGGGACTGGAGTGAATGGAACGGTGTGTAGTGCATCAAACCCATTGTGTGATACCATTCCATTTCCCCCAGTCCGGACAGTAATGCAAGTCCAGGGTCCTCAATTGAGATCCATGCAATCCGGTCCCGAACGTAAATGCAAGCCTTGCATCCCCAATTAAGATCCACTGACCGCAGCTGATTGGAATGCAAGGATAGCCAATTTAAATGACTTGGTGTGTACATTACTTTGTGTAAATACTTGGATAAAGTGGCCACATAATATAGAAAATTATGGTTGGCAGAATATAGCTAAGGCTGTATGAATTGGAGCTGTGTATGGGATCTATTGATCACTTTGGTGAGATTTATTCATTGAACACATCGGTAGAAATTATGTAAAATAGCTACCTATTGGAATGCAATGATAGACGATTTAGCATGGCTTGTGTGTACATTGCTTTGTGTAAATACTTGGATAAAATGCACGTTATATTATAAATGATGGTTGACAGAATAAAGCTAAATCTTTATGAATTGGAGCTGTGTAGGTAATTTAGCTGTTGATCGATTTGGTGAGATTTATTAATTGAAATGAAAGTATTATAAGTAGACATCACAATGCTCCCTAGCATGTCTCTTTTGTGCATATTGTGTAAAAATTTCAATTTAATTTCTAAATTTATCTGTGACAGATTATGGTTCAATCTGTACCTACTAAAGTAAAATACAGGGCATAGCTCTCAGATTATATTTTGACCCATTGAAAATATGTTACTAGTTCCAGTGTATTGGTAGTTAGTAGTAGGCCAAGGGCTTTAAAGCTAAATTGCTGGGGCGCTAGCTAGCTAGCTAGCATGTTTTGTTTGTGTATATTGTGTGATAAATTCATACATTTCTAATACATTTTTTAATTAAATTTAAATTATCTGTACCTTCTAAGGTAAAATAGGGCATAGCTTTCAGATTAATATTTTAACCCATTGTAAATGTTGCTAGTTTCGGGGTATTGCTAGCTAGTAGTAGGCCAAAAACTAAATTATTAATGTGTTTTGTTGGTGCATATTGTGTGATGAATTCAACTTCATTTCAAAATGTATCTGTGACAGATTATGGTTGAATCTGTACCTACTGAAGTAAAATAGGGCATAGCTCTCAGATTATATTTTGACCAGTTGTAAATGTTACCAGTTACGGTGTATTGCTAGCTAGTACAAGGCCAATGCGCTTTACAGCTACATTGCTGGGGCACTAGCTGGCTAGCTAACATGTCTGGTTTGTGCATATTATGTGATACTAATCAACATAAAATTTAAATTTATCAGTGACAAATTATGGTTAAATCTGTACCTACTGAAGCAAGATAGGGCATATACTGTAGCTCTCGGATGATCTTATGACCTATTGTAAATTTTCCGCTAGGTTCGACATCACCAAAGCAACTCGCACTCTGCAGGCGCAAAGTTCGCATTGACTTCTGGACCTTGTGGTATTTCAAGTAAAACCGATACAGAAGTGCTTGAACTGTGGTAAACATTTGCAGAATAAAGCAGTATATATGACATATATCACTCTAGGGGAACATTTTTAAATACTATATTAAATATTTTTATTTACTCTGGAATTGTCATTTAATTTCTTTCTTTATTTCTTAGTTTTTCTTCTAATCTTCATTTCTCTCTATATTCTTGTCTTGATTACTCTCTTCCTCTCTTAATTCTTCTCTTAACGTCTTTCTTCATAACTATGTTAATATCTCTCTTCATTGCACTCTGTATCTCTTTTCATATCTCTTCCTTTATCTTGATCTTCCAATCTCTCTTTTAGTCTGGCTGTGGGAATAGTGTCCTCATATACTGTAATCCGCCTACAGTTGAAATGTCAGACCTTAAAATAAACCCCATCTCATCATCTCAGTTTATAAGGATGTTGCATAATGTCATATCCCTCATATGTTCACAAGGCATGGCTCCTTTGAATGTGAACTACATAACCTTCTGCACTTGGCCCCATTGTTTCCAGGTAAGTTAGCGTCTCCATGACTGTATCAGTTGTGACAGATACCTGGGGTTACCTACAGACCTACTCTGCTCTATTGTCCCTTTATGCTGGCATGTCTCTCTAAGGCCCCTGCATTGGGCAGAACCTGTGAAAGTTGACCTGTCATTTGCTCCTCTATGGATTGTGAGAACAGAGGCCTGGGGCCTGGGGCTAAGGGAGGCGGAAAACGTGATACACTGCAAAAAAACTGTCTTACAAATCTTGTTTCGTTGGCAAAATAAGCATATTTATGTAAAAAAATCTAACCATCTTTAAAAGAAGATGAATCTGTATTTGTATTATTAGATGTTTTTAGTAAATATGCCTTGAAAAGCTGTGTAATTTGTCTTGTTCCATTGGCAGAGCATTTTACTTACTACAAGCAATACCTTGTATTCTGTTTTTTTATTTATTTTTGTAGAGTCATTTTTTGCAGTGTAGTGCATGCAAGTCCATGCATGACGATTGGCAGCAGACACTGCAACAGAGCCAGACAGAGAGGGAGTGAGACAGAGAGGGAGTGAGACAGAGAGGGAGTGAGACAGAGAGGGAGGAGTGAAACAGAGACAGACAGAGAAGTGAGAGGGAGAGAGAGAGAAATATGGAGGGACAGGAAGGAGGGGAGTGTGAGAAGTGCCATAACTTCCTCTGAGATGCATTTGGACAGAGTGAGCATCTGTCAAAACACGCCAGCCTCAATGACCCCTTTGCTAATGGGCACAGACATGAGCGAAGCAGTGGGAGTAGAGGACGGAGGCTCCACCCACTCAGTACACACTCATACACCTGCTTCCCCCTTCTGCACGGCCACTCTGCCCACAAATCATTCACCTCCTGATATCTATTAAGGTACATTGGAATGGTTATTGAATTATTTTATTTTCACATTGTGGCTTTTGTGTGTGCTACTATGAGTGTGTATTTATTTTCCAATGTTGTTTCGATGTCAAATATCCGAGACTATCTCTCATTTTGATAAATGGGCTCCCCTGTCAATCACTCATCTGAATTGTTTTTCGAGGCAATTAAGGTTGAGTCATTTGTTTTTCGTCTTGGGGAGAAACAACCATAAGCAATCATTCTAAGGTTTAAATCATGTCATCGCAAGAAAGGCAAGCGCACTGGTGAATGTGTTATTTGAACAATTACACAACAAAGCAATTTGGAAACATTGAAAGACAAGTTTTGTTAACACATTGTTACATTTTCATTTTCAGAAAACAGGTTGCTGGGCAACCTGAGAACCTGTGAGTTACATTGCAATTGAAATTGATCATCTCCTGTTGACAGGATATTGGATCAGACAAACACCAAAAATCAATGTTAGGTTTTTCCTCACTGGCCCGATCACAGAAAATAAATACTGGCCCAGACAATAACATTTTTTAAATTGTTAGGGTCATCAAGGGTGTATATATATAGGTATGCTATAATAAATGTCAATGTTCATAGGCTATATTTTGTTATTATGATTATTGCAAATAAGGTTGCCTTGTACAGTAACTAATTATTTTTGCCTTGGTCACCAAACCTTTGAGCCTGAAACAAATTTATAGTTAAAAAGCAGGCTAAAATAGACAAGCCCAAAACATTATCACAAAATATGATGGTGATGGACTGATATTGTCTGATCTGGTCAATGTAAATGGAGGGATAGGGCAGCGTCTGGACATACTGTATCTCTTTCCCAAAGGGAACACGGAGAGGAAACTCATATTGGGACCACATTATTCCTGTAGCTTTCAGCTACCATTATGAGTAGAAAGGGAACTATTGTTTGGAATTATAAGACAACAAAGGTGTTTATTTCAACAAAGCAAGCCTATTTATGTATGTTGCAACACACAAAGCTGTAGTGCTGGATGCATGCGAGAGAAGTACTGTACATTTTCTGGCATAGACAAAAGTGTTGGTATTGCTAAAAACAACCTCAATATGAACAAACTAAAAAAAACAGCAGCTCCTTGGTGTATTTGTTAACAGTTTCCCTCTGGTCATGCCAACTTTTAGAATCTAACAGTATCTACTTTTCCATGCATGCAGGTGTGGCAGATATGGATCGGCTAGTCAGTTAGCCGGAGCGGCTGATAGCATTTCATCCAGTTATGTCACACGGTTTGAGACATAGACGTAGTGGTTTTCCTTGCCAAGGGCCACAGCGTTTGCGGGGTGACTATAATGACGATTCGTTGGTGACAGTTATCATTGCGTAGAGAGGGTCAACGGATCGAGCCCAAGGGAAGGCGATTGTAGCGAAATAATTTTACATTGGTGCCATGACCCAGATTACTTAGTTGGGCCCAGCTGCAGAGGAGGTCAAACTGTGGCAGATGTAGAATCAGTTAGCCGGAGGTGCTGCTAGCATTTGATTCATAGAAGTTGTGTTATCCCATGTCTTGTAAGTGGCACAGCTTTTGTGGGGTGATATCAACGATGCTCCTTTGGTGACAGTGGTTGTTGTGTAGAGAGGATCGCTAGTCTGAGCCCTGGGTGAGCAAGAACTTTTGCGCAAGGAAGCAGCAAAAACCTCTCAGGGTGAATTTCGTAGGGAGATGATGTACTATATCTTCACCCCCCCCCTGTTTTCTCACTCCCAATAGTCTTGTCCAATCCCTAATGACTCATCCTTGTGGGCAGCGCAGCACTGCAACTAAGGGCGAAGGGCGTAGGAACGAGTTTGATTTTGGGAGTGACACATATATTTTTCCCAATTTGTTCTTATTATTGGGGGGGACCACATTGCCTGTCTTTAACATTGGGGGGACATGTCCTCCCCATCCCCCCCTGTTCCTACACCCTTGGGTTCATCCAACCACATGTCGCAGAGCCGGTTGATTCTTTTCGCACTGCTCATCCAATAAGGAACGGCCTATAGTCAGTTAATGTACAGGATGGATATGTTCACCAACTACACTTCCACGATTGAATTTACAGGCGCCCGATCTGCACACATGAAGTCGCTGTAGAGCAACATGTCAAGGTAGATAATTTGACTTATCTATCCCAAATCCCGGGGAGTGCTATGCCAATTTTGCTGTCTCGTGCTGGAGTTCCGGGGAAAATCTGAGAACCCATAGTCAGAATCGAAACACTGACTATCATGACGTAACTTGTCCAGTAATGCAGTGACTTAACCCACTACGCCACACATACCCACCATATTTTGTTATCTATTTTGCTTTCTCTCGTGTTTTAACACATAACGTTGAGCTACGACACACTTAGCTGTCCATACTACTGTATGTGCTTTATGGCGGATGGCTCCTGGATCAACTCGTAACCAGACGCTGGACACCCCTCGTCAATAACCGATAGCACTCTCCAGTTAAGCAGCCCTCTTATGCTATGGCACAAATACCTAAATGAGATACGGCTGATAGCACTCATTAATTACACAGATCTATAATACCACGGCTCAACATAGCCTACTCTAACTAGGAACTGCTTAAATGGAGGAGCTGTCAAATGATGTTAAAGGTACATAACATAAAATCACAGAACAGAAACACTGTGCATATGAACTGAATGTAAATACAAAAGACTGAACACAAAACTACATATAAAATAAGCAAACATATACATGAGTCCAGCCTCAGTTCATGGTAACGCCAGCCCTCACTGGGCTGGACATTACACAATCCCCTGGAACACATGATATATGTTTGCTTATGACATGACATGTTTCCAGCAACCTATTTCAATATATGGCATTGTAGTTGTCTTTCAAAGAGGATGTAGAACATTAAAAAAAGAAAATAATTATGCATTTTCTTTATTTCATCTTAGTGCCATATTCACTGTGAACATTTATTCGAAATAAATTTTACATATCCAAAACATTCAACGTATATCCTTTTAAAAAACATCAACCATGTGAATGTACGTGCTTCAGGTCCAGTGTAACAAGAGGTTAACTTTGGGTATGTATTTTTAGGCAGAATATACAATTAGGGGGTGAGATTAAGTAATTATTTGTACTAGTTATAACACACAACACTTGGAGTCACAGGATCTGGCTTTAGCTTCACATCCCCCATCCCCAACTACAATCCCCCTAGAAAATGGCAGCTTATATAACCATAATGTCACTCACATTTGCCCCTAGTGTCTGGTTTTCAAGTTACATATTGAAACTTCCCCACCTCAATAAAATTCAAATTTTGAGGTAAATCTGGTGTGACACTTCCCAATGGCGCCGTATTCTCTACCCAGTGAAATATAGCACACTAAGTAGGAAACAGAATGTGGCACAGTTTAGGACAGAAAGACACTCAAAGGAATGTCAGCTGAATTGAGGCTGGGGAGAAAGCTTAACAATAGGCTGTCATTTTGTGTGCCACTGCCAAATAAAAATACACAAAATGGATTGCTCAGCCTGCTTTCAAAAGCATTTTATCAACAGGAGACTAAACACACATACAGCAATACAACATACACAAAAGACATACATATTTTATGAACACACAGTAGAGCTAGCCATTGGTGATGTACTGTACACACGCATGCACACACACAAACATCATGGTATGGGGTATTTTTTTGTTCTGATTTTGACAAATAACAACTGTGACCTTTCACTGCGCCGAGACAGCAGTGCTCTGATCACAGGGAATGGAGACAGAGCCAAAGGGAAATGTCAACTAACCATGAGGTTTCAGCACTGACGCAAAACTCACTGCCAGGGAGCTATGACAAGTGGAAGGGTTGTGTGTTTGTGTGTGTGTTTGCGCGTGTGTGCGTGGCCTTACACAGTGAATATTTTGCCAGATTTCCTTTTTTTCCAATTCTCTTGATTTTCTAAGCCTTTCAGTTTAGTATAACACCAAATACCTCCTTCCATGAAAGCAATTTTATATTTGATGTACAGTGATTGTTACAGGGCCTTGTGAAAGTGTTTGGCCCCATTGAACATTTCAACCTTTTGCCACATTTCAGGCTGCAAACATAAAGATATAAAACTGTAATTTTTTGTGAAGAAGCAACAACAAGTGGGACAAAATCATGAAATGGACCGAAATTTATTGGATATTTCAAACTTTTTTAACAAAAAAAAAAAAATTGTTGTTTGTTAAAATAAAAAATGATTTAGCCTCTTTACTTTTAATGCAGCAAACTCTCTCCAGAAGTTCATTGAGGATCTCTGAATGATCCAATGTTGACCTAAATGACTAATGATGATAAATAGAATCCACCTGGGTGTAATCAAGTCTACGAATAAATGCACCTGCTCTGTGATAGTCTCAGAGGTCCGTTGAAAGCACAGAGAGCATCATGAAGAACAACACACCAGGCAGGTCCAAGATACTGTTGTGGAGATGTTCAAAGCCAGATTTGGATACAGAAAGATTTCCCAAGCTTTAAACATCCCAAGGAGCACTGTGCAAGCAATAATATTGAAATGGAAGGAGTATCAGACCACTGCAAATCTACCAAGACCCGGCCGTCCCTCTAAACTTTCAGCTCATACAAGGAGAAGACTGATCAGAGATGCAGCCAAGAGGGCCATGATCACTCTGGATAAACTGCAGAGATCTACAGCTGAGGTGGGCGAGTCTGTCCATAGGACAACAATCAGTCATAGACTGCACAAATCTGGCCTTTATGGAAGAGTGGCAAGAAGAAAGCCATTTCTGAAAGATATCCATAAAAAGTGTTGTTTAAAGTTTGCCACAAGCCACCTGGGAGACACACCAAACATGTGGAAGAAGGTGCTCTGGTCAGATGAAACCAAAATCTAACTTTTTGGCAACAATGCAAAACGTTATCTTTGGCGTATAAGCAACACAGCTCATCACCCTGAACACACCATCCCCACTGTCAAACATGGTGGTGGCAGCATCATGGTTTGGGCCTGCTTTTCTTCAGCAGGGACAGGGAAGATGGCTAAAATTGATGGGAAGATGGAGGGAGCCAATACAGGACCACTCTGGAAGAACCTGATGGAGTCTGCGATGGAGATTTGTCTTCCAACAAGACAATGATCCAAAACATAAAGCAAAATCTACAATGGAATGGTTCACAAATAAACATATCCAGGTGTTAGAATGGCCAAGTCAAAGTCCAGACCTGAATCCAATCGAGAATCTGTGCAAAGAACTGAAAACTGCTGTTCACAAACGCTCTCCATCCAACCTCACTGAGCTCGAGCTGTTTTGAGAGGAATAGGCAAAAATTTCAGTCTCTTGATGTGCAAAACTGATAAGAGACATACCCAGCTGTAATCGCAGCAAAAGGTGGCGCTACAAATATTAACTCAAGGGGGCCCAATTTTTCAGGGTTTTTTTCATTAAAAAAGTTTGAAATATCCAATAAATTTCGTTCCACTTCATGATTGTGTCCCACTTGTTGTTGATTCTTCACAAAAAATTACAGTTTCATATCTTTATGTTTGAAGCCTGAAATGTGGCAAAAGGTTGAAAGGTTCAAGGGGGCCAAATACTTTCGCAAGGCACTGTACTTATCTTTTGGCCGACAGAGCCTCAAAATGTGCTTTTTTCACTTACATAGACACTAGTCAGTGTCATGTATGTGATTAGCTGGAGATAAGAATAAGGTAAAAAGGTAGAGTACCTCTTGTGTTCAGTGTTGTCATTGGTGAGAGGTGCTGTGACACTGTTTTGTGGGATTAATGTCAACGTGCCACCAAACATTCCACTGTGTCTATACAGCAATTGACATTACCTTATAACTTTCAGGATGCTGACATAAACGTACAACATTTAAAGGTCACTATGTTGACATTCTGATGAGACCATGTTGGCCTAGTAAAAAGGGTGTTGTCTGTCATGGGTTCTTTGCAGAGGTCAGAAAAATGAAATTTCATTTGTCTTAGAAGGATTCATATCTTTACAGAACATTGACAAGTATGCAGAGTGACACATTTTTAGTTGTGTTTAGATGAAAGGCCTTTGGTAAGTTTGTGTTGTCATTCATTCCCGTTGAAAATTAAACCTCTCAATGTGTTCTCCTATCTGAATATAAGAACAAACACTCCTTGCATATAGATTTAGAACATGCATGCAAACACGTAAACACACACACTAGCAAACTCAATACTCAAAATACAGTTTACATTATCTGATTTAAAGAATTAGAGACCCTTTAAAACACAGATTGATAAAAATAAGCTTCACTACAAATATTCAGACCAAACAAAACAATGCAAAGGTTTTGCAATCAATACATTTTCTTTGTGTAAATTTCAGTTCAATAGAAGGGATTAATATAATATGTCTTGTATTTTAATTTTTTGATAATGAATATAATAAATATTATTTTTAAACTTCAAACCTTGTCTCTCCTCAACCTGCTAGTGGTGTGGGTCCAGTAGGGCTGTGCAATTAATCGAATTTTGATCGTGATTTCAATTTCAGCTCCTAAAGATCACAAAAACAATGTAATCTAGAAAAAAATAATTATTTTGTATCTTGCATTTTGTAAGAACTCTTATTTTTGTCGTGTACGAATGACACGCACAAGTGCACTTTTGTCCCTCCCAAAAGCTAAACTCACTCGTCTACTAAAGACGCATACAGTGTAACTCCATATCCATTGAGCACGGAGGCACAAAAAGACAACATACTTTTTAGCTAAAGATGTGTGCTCACAGTTGAGAACGACAGCTCTAGAATGTTGTTGCATACTTTGGACAAGCGTTATAATTTACCATCTCGCCACCATTTTTACCAGAGTTGCTCTGCGTGCTTTATATGAGAAATGCTGTGCAGAAGTGGCTGATGAGGTGAAAAAGGCAGAGTACTGATCTATGGTCTACAGTATTTTATATATTACAGCAACAGCAGGTGATTGCGGCATCTCCGTAAGTATACCTCACAGCAACGCAGGTACTTCGTTCATTTGTTAGCCTTGTTTAGGACATTTTATTTGTGTCCACGCAGCGTTGTTTACTGAAACATATTTCTTCAATATTAAATTGCACATCTCTCAGTACCTCAAAGCAACGAAAATAACAACCCACCACTATCATTGAGCAGTAATCACGTTCTTGTTCTGTGTTTCATTAGCGCAGGTGTAATGTAGAGCCATGTATTACTTTTGAACAATTATTCTACCGACTGAAGAGCCAGGCTTTGTGGAGTTACTTCTATTCAGTAGTTTGTTTGAACTGCTGTTTACGGTTCTACAGCAGACTTAATTAATCACAGTCTATCGTGCGCACATAAAACCTGCTGGCAAAATAAAAAACAAGATACGTTTAGAAGTGTTAATTTATATATATATAATAATTATAAATTACTTATTTGCAAGTATAATTGATAGACATTGCTGTCTAAACAAATCCAAACATTCAAAAATTTTTCACAGTTTTTCAAATTCAAAAAATGCTAACTTCCAAAGTCAATGAGTAATTGTTTTAAATAATTGTGATTTCAATATTGACAAAAATAATTGTGATTATTTCCATAATCGAGCAGCACTAGCATCCAAGGCTTATTCGGATAGCTGTGCCGCTTGATGGGCACCTATGGGTGTCAGCAGCTGGTGCAACTTAGACAAGGTATGGATGGTAAAGCTACAGGGTGCCTGGAATCCCTTCAAGTTAGAGCCATTTTGGGTGTATCTACAATACCTGAGTGAAACGCTCAGGCCCGAGCCTTAGTGTGAGACAATACCCGAGTGAAATGCTCAGACCCCGAGGCTTAGTGTGAGACAATACCAGAGTGAAACGCTCAGACCCCGAGGCTTAGTGTGAGACAATACCCGAGTGAAATGCTCAGACCCCGAGCCTTAGTGTGAGACAATACCCGAGTGAAACGTTCAGACCCTGAGGCTTAGTGTGAGACAATTCCCGAGTGAAATGCTCCGACCCCGAGGCTTAGTGTGAGAAAATACCTGAGTGAAATGCTCAGACCCTGAGGCTTAGTGTGAGACAATACCCGAGAGAAACACTCAGACCGTGAGGCTTAGTGTGAGCTGGTGAGAGGCACAGCAGTTTTGACATGGGTTTGAAAGAGAACATTGCTGTTTTTTTTTGGACGCAAGCTTCTTGACACTTGCTGTTTACTCTGTTTTCATTGGATTGCTGGTGTGTTTAAGTTCTCCATTGAAATCTCACATTTTTGGTAACAAAACCGGTTCAAAACCCCATAAAAACCTGTCAAATTAGCTGCTTCAAAGTCAGCACAGTTAGGGGTTTAAAATGGAATGTATTAGCAGTGTAGGATGACAAAGACTGTTAGTGACAAGAGGGGTAATGGTGTGGTGGGGTTAAAGGGGATCCAATGACAGTTGAGATAAGATTGATGAGCCACGGGTATGTGTGTCAAATATATATGTGTGGGTCACATGTATGTGTGTTTCAGTCTGTGCATAGAAGCAAGTGTGTGTCTGCTGTATACACATGAGCCACTTTGCTCTATTGAAATTATGAAGTGTGATTGACAGGGAAGAAGTCTATTAGCAGAGATTGTTAACTCTGGGGCACGGGCCAGCCTGTTATCGGCTCTAGACAGGATGAAAGGGGGCGGCTGATTCACAAGAAAGCCATTGTGATTTTCAAAGGTGTTGTCTGAGTGATTTGGGCTTAAGCCGACACCACACAGAGTGACTGAGCGCGTGCAGGAAACCACTGTGATCAATGAGCTTTCAGTTCTCTCTTTCTTCCCGGTTTTACCTCTGAAAGACTCTTTCAATCTTTCATACTCTTTATGCTTTTGTTTTTTTAGTTTCAACAGATTTGTATTTTATTTCATTCTCTGTCTGTGAATCTGCTTTCCTATTATATATTTCCGTTGTGTGTGTCTTCTGTGCTTGGGGTTTTGATGGGAAAATGTTAAAATTTGGAAAATGCAGAGAAGACACTGGGATAGCAGTTATGAAATATCATAACTTATACAATTGAAAGGGTTTAATTCAATTGAATCCTCAATACAGTGCTTCTTAAACTTTTACAAATAATTGCTTTGGATACTTTTTGTTTGAAACACAGTTTATTGCTTAAATAAAAAATGTACTATTTGTAGGCTGTTTGCTCTAATTTCATGGTAATTAAACTAATTAACAATGTGTGAGATTTACAGACTTTTTGACACATAATAACTCCTTGGGAGATGTTGCAGTGCTTTTGGGTCAATGTTCTGCTGCATGATGAAGCGCCATCAAATACTTTAGGGGAAATGTTTTGGATCTGACAAGATGTTTCTAAACACTTATTAATTCGTCCTGCCCGTGCCATCAGCAGTTACATCATTGATGCAAGTGAACCAGATTCATTGGCCAAAACACAACACCCCAAAATATAACACCCCATCTAGCATATTTCACAGATTTGGTGATATGTCAGTTCCTCTTTATCACACGTTCTTCTTACTATCAATTCTGTGTATGGCATTGTGTGACACATTTATGCCTATTGCCTGTATACTATAGGGTTTCTGGTCTAGTGGAAAGGTGAGCATTAATTGGACTGTAAAAGCAGATAAATTAGGTGATGTGTCCTTTATTTCTTCATACCAGTTCATTTTAGAAAGTTGAATTCTCTGGCTATATCATTATTTATCTCATGATTTTCAGCATCATGGTTGCATGCTTACTGTACATTTTTGCTCCATGTCTCGCTCAAGCTGTTGCATACCAGCAGACTGATTTAAACAGCTACAGGAAGCTTTTGTAAACCTTAGGTTGGTGCTAAAAAAGATTTGTATAAATTCCTTGGGATTTGGTTAAATGAAAATCCAGTGCTTATGTGGGGATTTTGATGAGCAGTGATGAGGGACAGATGTGCAGCAGAGATAAGATGCATTGGGTTGTGGATCCCCGAGTTGCAGTGAAAGAGCATTTGCACCGGTGGGCTCAGTAGGGAGAGGCGTGGACATGTTTTTATATTGTGACACAGTGGCCATGGAAAGAGACATAGGTCTCAGTCGATTTTTGCAGTATATAAAATATATATACAGTTGTATGTATATATACAGTCGTATGCAAAGGTTTAGGCACCCCTGACAATTTCCATGATTTTCATTCATACATTTTTGGGTGTTTGGATTAGCAATTTCATTTTCCTCTATAAGATAACTGAAGGACACAGTAATATTTCAGTAGTGAAATTTGGTTTATTGGATGAACAGAAAATGTGCAATATGCATCAAAACAAAATTAGACAAACTAATAAACTTTCTTCATCAGTTCAATCTATCTAGCTGCTGGTTTGGAAATGGCCACTGGTCAATCTCTCAATGAAAACAGAGACAAAAAGTGTTTTGTTGTAAAGAGTGAGACAAGGATCAACTTTTGTTTTCAACTACTGTATCTCCAGCCAAGTATATTATTACATTTGTTTGTTAGATCATCCGATTGTTGATGCTTACATGGACCAAGGCATTTTGAAATATTCTATTCATTACACTAATAGGTAAGGAACTAGTTTGCATTATCATTATAAGGAACATTATCATTGGATTTGTTTGTGTAAATACTTGGATAAAAGGCACGTCAAATAAAAAATTATGATTGACAGAATATTGCTAAAGCTGTATGAATTGGAGCCGAGTAGGTGATTTAGCTATCGTGTTCAGAATAGTGAGATTTATTCATTGAAATTATTATTAGTAGATTAGATGCACCTTACTCAAACATGTTATGAGGGCAGAAAGATTATGATTGGTTCAAGCAAATACCAAATCAAAATGGAGAGGAGGCGGGAGTTAAGGAACATTTCAGTCTTATGTTTGTGCTTGTGGAATTCCTCTTCAATTCAGACCACAAGTAGACTTATTTTTGTCCTAACCTTAACCGTAACAACCTAACCCTTAACTTAACCTAACCCTAACCTATCACTACCACTAACACTATCCATAAAATGTGCAGCTAATATGCAGTTAGTTATATTTGATGGACTATTAAAATGTAAAACATTTTTAAAATGTTTCTAATGGCAGCTTGAGATTTGATATTGCAACTTTATGGTTACTAGTCAGATGCTATAACCACAAGGCTAACTACTGGCTTCCTCTGATAGCATTTCTATTTGTTGTCCACTCCAGTTTACAATGTCCCTGTACTCCCGCCTCCTCTCAGCCTCATCTCCATTTTGATTGGATATTTGAATGAACCAATCATAATCTTACTGCCCTGAGAACATGTTTGAATAAGGAAAACTGGTATGTGCAGAGTAGACATTGCAATGGCCAACTAGCATGTCTTTATTGTACATATTGTGTGCTAACTTTGACTTTATTTCGAAATGTAGCGGTGACAGATTATGTTTAAATCTGTAACTAACAGGGGGGTGTAGTGGTAAAAAAAGAGGTGGGTAAACTATAAATTCTGTGATCAGGTGGACCACGACGCGATCACCGGTAAGGTGAGCCACGGCCTACCGGTGTACAGTATGTGTATCTTGATGACATTGTTATAGGCTATCATTTGATGGTACCAAGCAGTGGCGTAGTGGTAAATAAAATGGTGGGAAAAGTATCAACTTTTCACAGTGATCATGTTACAATGAAGAATCATCAATATCAACCATAACAAAAAACTCCTGGACTGGATGGCATTCCAGTAGAGGTATACCAAACCTTTTTTGACATATTAAGAGGTCCATTACTGCTATGTTTTAATCACTCGTATGTAAACAGTAGATTGTCAGACACACAACAAGAAGGCCTGATTTCATTATTATTGAAACAGGACCCAAACGGAGCATTTAAAGACCCTGTATATTTAAAAAAAACTGTAGGCCTCTTACACTGCAATGCTGTGATGCCAAAATATTAGCCAAATGTATAGCTCTTAGAATTAAAAAGGTTTTATCGGATATTATTAATCCTAATCAGACAGGTTTCATGCATGGACGTTACATTGGAGACAATATAAGACAAGTTATAGAAACAATAGAACACTATGAACTATCAGGACTATCAGGGCTAATTTTCATAGATGATTTTGAAAAAGCCTTTGATAAAGTTTGATTGGACTTTATGTATAAATGCTTGGAATATTTCAATTTCGGAGACTCTCTTATAAAATGGGTTAAAATG
>JACXGM010005996.1:22497-33873 GCA_016801145.1 Umbra pygmaea
AGCAGGGCTGTCCATTGTCGGCTTACCTTTTTACTGTTGCAATTGAAATGTTAGCCAATAAAATCAGAACTAACAACAACATTAAGGGCCTGGAAATCCATGGCTTACAAACAAAGGTATCTATGTATGCCGATGACTCATGTTTCCTTTTGCAACCACAGTTGGAAACATTAAATAGCCTCCTAAAGGATCTTGATACCTTTTCAAACATATCTGGACTAAAATCGAATTACGATAAGTGTAGTATATTACGTATTGGAGCACTAAAAGATTCAAAATTACCAATAAAGTGGGCGGACGGGGATGTGGATATACTGGGTATACATATACCATATGAAAGATCGAGTTGTATTCAGGAGAATTATTTAACAAAACTAGCTAAACTAGATAAAATATTGCTACCCTGGAAAGGACAGCACCTAACTATTTGTGGGAAAATCACGTTAATCAACTCTGTAATTATATCGCAGTTTACCTATATGCTTATGGTTTTGCCTACTCCCAATGACATGTTTTTTAAACTATATGAACAAAAGATATTTAACTTTATATGGAATGGTAATCCAGACAAAATTTAAAGGGCACATTTGTATAATGAATATGAACACGGAGGTCAAAAGCTATTGAACATTAAAGCTTTGGACCTTTCATTAAAAGCATCGGTTATACAAAAGGTTTACCTAAATCCTAATTGGTTCTCTAGTAAGCTAATAAGAGTATTTCACCCTTTGTTCAGTAAGGATCTCTTTCCATTTCTACAAATTACAACTGACCATTTTCAGATATTGGAAAACATTTCTAAGATGTAGATGTTTTTTAAACAAGCCATGAAAAGTTGGTTGCATTTTCAATTTTATCCACCTGAAAATAGGGACCAAATTTTACAACAAGTATTGTGGCTAAATTCACATATACTAGTTGATAAAAAGCCTGTATACTTTGACAAGATGTTTGGAAAAGGAATTATGTTTGTAAATGACATTATAAATGAAGCCGGTGGAGTGATGCCTTACATACAGTTAACAAAAACATATGGAAATGATTGCTCCCTACAAAAATACAACCAACTAACTTCAGCAATACCATATACTTGGAAGAAGAAAGTACAAGAGGGGAAAAAGTCTGATCTTGTCTGTCAACCATGTATCAAAGATCTCACATGGATGAAGAAAATACGGATAAACAAAGAAATATACCAATTCCATCTAAGAATAAAAAAATTGGTTGCTGTTCCATATAAATTACAAAATAGCTGGGAAGAAATTTTTTATGTTCCAATCCCGTGGCATAACGCTTTTGGATTAATACGCAAGACAACACCAGACTCAAAAATTAGAATATTTCAATTGAAATTATTATATAAAATACTGTCAACAAATAGAAATCTATACAAGTGAGGAATTCAATCTTCCCAACTCTGCAGATTTTGCTCTGAGGAGGCCGAATCTATAGATCATCTTTTTTGGTACTGTCCATATGTAGCACATTTGGAGACTTAAAATGTAATAGTCAGACAATTAATAATATGATAATTATTTTAGCAAAAATATTTATCTTTAATTCCAAATTGGTGGAGTCATTAACAATAGAAAGGTTTCATAATTATGTGAAGCATCACAGTACAGTGGAAATACACATGGCAAATGGAAACCCAACATGGCTGTTGCTAAGAGACAGATGGACAATATTGAACTTAAATAAAGAGTTGATCAAAATAATGATTGAGGAAAATATAAAATGTATAAGTGAGAGCTAAATGTTAAAATGTCATTGGTCTCAACTATTGGTCAGGTAAAGGTTAGGATGGGGGTAAAATATTATAATATTTAAAAAAAATGTGGGACTGGAAATGATGCATATTTTAGAACAAAGACAGTACCTATGTTGAATACTTAAGCTGATCCTTCCCATAAAAAAATAAATAAAAAATAAATTAAAAATATCAACCATAACATTTTACATTTTTAAACTATAATTGCTTTAAATACAGGTATATAAATAGGGCCTTGTGTCTATTTTACACAAAACCTGATACAGATGCATTTCAATCCACAATTCTTTCCAAATGTTATTTGGACTTGACACCAATTTCACATAAAATACTATTTGAAAATGGTTATATTGAAATGTGTCATCTTTTTATGGTCTTTCTACCTCAATTGAGCTGCAATGCAAATATGTATAGCAAAAAGCTGATGTACATTCGTGTGGATATACAGTAAGTTATGTGATAACAAACATATCAAAGCATGTACCAAATGTAAGCAATACTAACCAATAACAAACAAATCGTTCATGTTCTTGTGGTAATCGTTCGTAAACTAGCACACTTGATTCAATAATCAGCTCATCTGCAGAACCAATATAGCACTTATCTTTGTAAATCAAGGTTTGAAAGTATCTTACTTCAATGGGATAGACAATGATATGAAGCCATATTATCAACAAAAAACATTATTTGCAAAACCAAAGCACTAACCTCTCTCCTCAAGTGGTCTTCCTGAATGGCAGCCTGTCTCAGCACAACTTGGTTTAGTTACTGTACTTTGATAGTTTGGCTATGTATTTGAGCTACATTTAGCTAAATATGTGCAGTACAGTACAGAGCTCTTGCATTGATTAAGCTTTGCTGGCTAAATAGCTACTGACTGACTAGAGCTAGATAGATACAGTTGATAGATACTCAAATATGAGCAACTACTTTCTTTACCGTTTCTTTACACTCATTTTCCAAGAGACTGCTTTGTTTTGTATGAGTCTTTCTATTTCTAAAACAGAAGCAGGAGTAGGCTGATACATTATACTGTAGCTAAAATAGAAGTTAAAAAAAATATGTTTGTCTGGCACATAGTCTGCTGCGCACTGGGGAGTGCTGCTGAACAGAATAGGGCATAAACGCGCTGTAGCTACGCGTGAGTTAACCCTATTTCACAAATAAAAAAAGTTGGTAAACGGCATTTACTGTACCTGGGTTTATCCTCCACTACACCGTGATCTCTGGGGGTGGGGCGCTGTGTCGTGACGACATCATTCTTAATACCTTAATGCAGCGCAATATGGACAGACTTCATTTTAGGTTTAACAACCTATTAAACTAATTATGAACAATATGGACAATATGAAACTAAAACGGCATAACCTTAATTTAGAATGGCTTAGGAACGATAGGCTATTTAAAGGTGGATAAACACATTTAGGAGGTAGATAAACGCACTTTGGAGGTGGGTAAACGCTATTTCCAAATTTCGGGAGGTGCGTAAACGGCAATTACGTGCGTTTAGCCTCCACTACATCCCTGGTAACTACTGAAGCATGATAGGGCATATAGCTATCGGTCGATATTGTAACCTGTTTTAAATGTTACTAGTTACGTATTACTAGCTAGTAGGCCAAGGTCCTTGAGCTAGAGTCGACATCACTGAAGTAACTCGCAGTGTTCAGGTGCAAAATTCGCATTGAATTCTGGACCTTGTAGTATTTCAAGTGCACCCAAACTGTACTCTCGTTCGAAAAAAATGGCAGAATAAGCAGTGTATATGACATAAATTGCTCTAGGGTAGCGTTTTTAAATACTATATTAATTATTTTTATATTTTTAAAAATTTTAAAACATAACATACACCATAACACAATAAGGATGTTAATGACGGCAGTGGTGCTGGTTACAAATGAGACAAGTTATATGTAATAAGGGGTGAAGTGTCTAAGCAGCAGGATAAATAATAAACAGTAGCAGCAACATGTGCCTGTGTGAGTATGTACATCTGTGCACTTGTGCATGTGTTGGTGCACACGTTTACTTACACACATGGATATCTAATGGCTAAGACGAATGGGAGATGACATTCTGGCTCCACAGTCTGTCCCTTCAGCTTGACCACAGATCTCTGTGTCTATCGTCTGAGCCACAGGTCTATGGGTTGGACCACCAGAGCACATCTGCTCTGCTAGGCTAGATGTCCTCCGTGAATCTGAAATGTAACTAGCATTGCAGGAGAACAATGTTTTTTTGTTCAAGACTTCTTTCAACAACATCCAGACATGGATTTTTGTAACATTATTTTGTGTTTTTATTCTATTACAAAGGCAGAAAGCATGAGCAAGGGAGACACTGGATTTAGAGTTAAAGTACGTTTGTTGTTTTATTGGTTTTGGAATACTAAAGTGAAAAATCAATTTGATGGTTGCAATCATTCCATTATTTGCTCTTTTATACACTTACAAATGACGATTAAATACAATAATCACACACCAGCTAAAATAAAGGTTAGTCGTAGAACATTCTCATAAGTAGAGAAAGTATTTTACTATAAGGTCTTGAATACAAACAGCCACTTGTAATTTTGGTCAGTAATTTACATTTCTATTTTCAAATTGGTTTGGTGTCTGTACTTGGTGTCTTTTATTATTATTGTTCTTCCCCTACGTCCCTTGATGGCTATTATCCCAGTGTCTTTTGACCCCCAAGCTGGTCAGAGCTGTGTCAATATTGATATTTGATATTTCCATCTTGAACCTTTTCTAACTACTGTTTTGACCTCAAAGGTAACATGGCATTTTAACATTTCTCAATGTTATTCTTCTAATCAGCGCTTATCATCCATGAACAATCAAAATCCTGACTTGTGCATATTATGCAAATCATTACAATGCTCGTTTCACCCAATACTTGCTATGTCTCAGATGAAATGTCAAAGTAATGCAGGGTAGATGAAAATATATACAGTTCTACAATGGGTAAAGAAATTGCAATGAGTGACAATACTATAATTTGCGTGCCATGTTCATGTTATCTGCAATGTTATACAGAGGACATACTTCCACAAAACTGTGTTGTCAGAAGCCTTTCCAATGACATCAGGAACATGTACTTTCCTCCTATTAAATATCCGATGGAGGTGTATAAACCCAGAGCAATTGGATTCTGTAACCATGACAACCAACTGATGCACTGGATGGACTGTACCACACAACCCTTCAGAG
Source organism: Umbra pygmaea (assembly GCA_016801145.1). Classification (NCBI taxonomy): domain Eukaryota; kingdom Metazoa; phylum Chordata; class Actinopteri; order Esociformes; family Umbridae; genus Umbra; species Umbra pygmaea. Next base: position 27,481 of record JACXGM010005996.1, read on the forward strand.
ACCGACTGAGTGTATAGATCTGTTCAAAGCATTTCAGCAACTCAGGAAATAGCAACAGAAGGGCTCGCAACTGTAAATGTTAATATGATGTTCCCTAAGCCCTGCACGTGCAATGAACCACTGGATGAAACTTGTAACTGGCGTTAGAGATAATGCCTTTGAACAGCCTCCCTCACACCTGGGCAATTCATTATTGATACTAACTGATTCATGATGCAGGGAGATTATTTAGCTAGCAGATGTCTTTATGACTGTATCCCCAATTGCAACCTACATGTTCCTATATAGGGCAATGTTCCTGATCGAAATAATTGCAATGTTAAATAAGGGAAAGGATGCCGTTTATGATGCGAACAAGGTGTGAACTGGCAGTTGAGCTATAGAACTGGGATTTAAATAAAAATGTAAAGTCTTAATGGGGACCGCCCTTGTGAGAACCCATGAACCAGCCCTAAATCACATGAAATACGTTCTGAGGGAACTAATTTGTAAAACCGAAATATGTGAAATATGAACGTATGAGAGGGTCAATTACGTTCGTAGGGAACTAAATTGAACACTCGAATAACGTTAAATATGAACGTAAGAAGATCATGACGTAGCATGTAAATAGCGTAGTCTTTGCTAGGGTGGCGGTCGGGGATGGTGGACGGGCGTATAAATCCGCGACTTGCATCCCAGTGTTCGTGAGTTCAAATCCAGTCGGACACATTGTGTGTGTTTTGTTCTACATTGCTTGCGTCATGCAGACACGCGATTGTCGGTTTTTGTAAAGTTAACCCTAACCTTAATTCTAACCTTAACTTCAGTAACGTCATGTCTAACCTTAACCCTTAGTAACCTCATGCCTAACCTTAACCGTTAGTATCCTCCTATCTAACCTTAACTGTGAATGTTGCAATATAATTTCGAACGCTATGGAATGTATGGAATGTGTGGAATGTTCTCGCATAAATCCGCTAAACGAAATGTACCGGAGCAACGTAATTGAAGTACAAATATAGCCTAATAACGAAACGTGCAGTTCAAACGTAAAAAACCCTAAATACGTAAAAAATTCTAAATAGTTTCCTGAGAACGTATTTTGGGAGAAATTCAGAGATTTACGGTTGCAGCGATCAGAACACAGTTGCACCCAGGTTTGGCTTTTTTCCAGTACATTGTAAAGCAGTTTGAATTTTATCTGACTGCCACTGGTCAGAGCCTAGTATCCAGAAAATCCAAACTTATTCAAAGTTCATTTTTGTTTAATGAAAATATATAGTCTATAATGAGCAAGGCAACAACTACAGTAGTAGAAAAAAATCCCCTGGTAGAAAGAAACCATGAGAGAAAGCAGTTCCCATTTTGTCCAAATCTACAGAGACCATGTTACTATATTCTCATCTCCCCGTTTATGGTTACTAGTTTAACACAGCTTTCTTCTTCTTCCTTTTCTGTTTAACATTGCCTTGTGGACTAGTCATCCTTCTGCTGTTATCTCGACCCAAGTCCTCTTCTCTCTCCTCCATATCCCCCTCTCCCTATCTCTCCCTGGCTGAGTAATCCACTCCTCCTGGTATGTCAGATGCCTGCTCTACTCAGCGGCTTCCTGGATTATCCCCAACCCTCACGCTGCCACTACCGCTGGGGAACCATCACACCCTCCTGCCTACTGGAGCCTTCTCTCCTTTCACCTTCACACAACCCATTTGAAATGTGTGTGTGCTGTTTGGACTGTACACTCACCGTTTTGCGTGTGTATGTGTGCGTGTCAGGGTTTTCATTACACGGGTAACTGCCAGCTTTTCACTGATAAAATTAATTAAAAGATGACACGTAAAGTTGTAGCAGGTCAAATTGTCCCGGGCTGCCCACCATACAGCCTGATTGAATGCTTCCGCTACATTCTCTCACTCCTTGAATGGCCTTGTGTGCTTGCTGCTAAGGAAAGTGTGGGAGGAGCTTTGTTTTGCCAAGATGCAAGGCTTTTTCATTCAATTATAAGATAACAGAACAAAAGGCCAACATCTGAACATGACAGACACCTGGTGGTTAGAGTAAACAGCATAGTTTTAGTAAAAGTTCATATTAAAACGAATGTTGATTTCATTGCAGCCATCAGGTCGAATGAATAACAGCTTAATGAGTTAATGAGTCACTCAAGAGTTGAAAAATGCAACCGTAAATCTCAGAATTTCTCCCAAATTACGTTCTCAGGAAACTATTTTGAAAATCTAAATTAAGTTCTATGCCAACCTATTTAGGGTGTTTTTACGTTTGAACTACACGTTTTGTTATTAGGCTATATTTGTACTTGAATTACGTTGCTCCGGTACATTTTGTTTAGCGGATTTATGCAAGAACATTCCATACATTCAATAGCGTTCAAAACTATATTGCAACATTCACAGTTAAGGTTAGGTAGGAGGATACTAACGGTTAAGGTTAGGCATGACGTTACTGAGGTTAAGGTTAAAATTAAGGTTAGGGTTAACATTACAAAAACGAACAATCGCGTGTCTGCATGACGCAAGGAATGTAGAACAAAACACACAAAGTGCCGGTCTGGATTTGAACTCGCGAACACTGGCATGCAAGTCGCGGAATATACGCCCATCCACCATCCCCGACCTCCGCCCTAGCAGAAACTATGCTATTTACATGCTTCGTCATGATCTTCTAATGTTCATATTGAACGTTATTCGAGTGTTCAATATAGTTCCCTACAAACGTAATTGACCCTCTCATACGTTCATATTTGACATATTTCGGTTTTACAAAATAGTTCCCTCAGAACGTATTTCATGTGATTTAGGGCTGGAAAAATGTCTGAGAATGTGTATACTGCAACTAGAACTATTAATGCTGTATGGACAAGAGCAGATGTTTAAGGAAACCACAAGGAAAGAAAAATACAATATATCAGAACATAGTTGGGGGATATACATAATCAGGCAAGTGCACAATGCCCGTGAACCATCAGCCCAACACGATTACTGTGTAGGTACCGTGAGTCGAACGAGGACAGGCTTTAAAATTTTCCTAACACTCAACAGGCGTTTGCCCCCAATGGACAGGCTGCAAGAAACATTTATGTATCCTTCCTGCTTTTTGAAAGGTTTAAAATTATGCAAATAATTCCAGCTGTTAAAAAATATTCTTTCATTTTGCTAACTCAGTCCACAATGCATTCCTATTTAAGTGCGAGATCTTTCTTTTTTTTGATTGGCACGGAGGCACACTAATGAAAAACAGATTAAATATCAACATCAATGGATAATAAATTATTTGAATGTTTTCTAAAACAGAAAAGTGGGAATTTAATATTGTAAATGTAACTAATTGTCTCGTTTTAACGAATTACAAAATATACTTGAATTGTGAAACAAAAGCGTTAGTTATTATTTACAACTAAAAGTAGTCTGACTACTTTAACACATTAGTTACCCCCAACACTGGTGGTCGCTGCTAGGATTTGCAATGAATTATGTCTCTTGGGGTGTTCCCTAAAATGTCATGATTTTATTCAATTGATAAAGTACATTTGTCTGAGACCCCCAAACTGAAACTATTGGGGGGTCCCTAGTGACTTATAGAGGGTCCTGGGCTGCCCCAGACACCTGTCATTTCAAACCCTGGTCACGGCTATTGTTTATGTGACAAGATGTGTTAGAACACCACCACTGATGACTATGGAGATATTATTGCATTTGTCTGTAGCTCCGGCTGTGAATGTCACAGTGACAAATGGCTAGCACCAGTGTGTTCCCCTGGCTCATACATTTCAAAGACGTTATTATTGTTTTTAGCCCAAACAGTTGAATATGTTTAAATGTATGTGTTACTTCTCTTTCTTATGGCAAAAAGAGCGCAATAACGGCATTGTGACAATGATAGTCAATAAGGGACAGGCTGATAAACATGGATTGGCTGAACACAATAAATACAATTATGCTACAAGACCACACAAGGAGCTATTCACCAGAATTTGGTGATTTATAGCAAAATAACAATAATCTACAATAATTTAATTTCAATATGATTCCAACTGTTTCAGGGCGTGCTGATATTTCTTCTGGGTCACTCCCAGAAGTCCCCTAAACATTAATTTCCTATTATGTCCCTGCACTTAGCAAAACTGTGCCATCTGCACTGTTAATCTTTTCTTCTTCACTTAATCAGATCAGATTTTTACCTGCATGCCCCTCTCCATGAATACAGATAGAATGAAAGATAAGAACTACTAAAACACCAATAATCAATACACTATGAGATGTACAGGCAAAAAATAATAGTACATAAAACTATAACTTAGATATAAAGATGGAGGACCAGATGTGTGAGGGGAACAACAGAATGTGGGCTTATTTACACAAAGCGTACATAGGTGTATCAGCACCATCTTACTCTATGTGATGACTGGATATGTCTGTCTGTATGGCTGCACTATGCATGTGTGTACTGTTGCATCTATGAAAATGTGTAGAAAGGTGGATGTTGATTGTTTAAATGCATATAAGTGTGTAGAGTCTAGTTAGTGCATCTACAGTAGTCAATAATGAAGGCATAGTGCAAAACTATGGACAAATGCCATCTACCAAATTGATGACAATGTGGTACTCTTGTCTCAAGGCTTAAGGGTAGAAGCTGTGTGCTCAGTCTAGTTAGTTATACACTTGAGCCCTGGTGCCATATGTATTGCCAGAAGCTAAGCCGTTTTACAGTCTAGTCTGTGGCTAGGGTGGCAAATGTAAATCAATTTTAGGTTCCTACTCGTTCCTACAACTTGTGAACAAGGTCATAGCAGTGACATACAAAGCAAAGACAGCCTGTCCAGAGTGATACATGTGAAGGCAGTGAAATCCACATTTTCAACTTAATGTAACAGTTTTTGTTGGAAAATAATAATACAACAAAACATTGTCATTTAGATTTGAATTGGGCAGTAATGAAAACCTTAAGGCATCAATAACCAACTATTCTGAAAATAAAGTAAAATCGTTTTTGGAGACATCCCCAGAAAAAAAAACACTTCAAGAGAAAAGGCACATTGCCTGAGAACACATTAAAACAATCCTTTGGTATGTTACAGGTAAAGAAAGCTCCATAAAAGGGCTCTTTTACAGTATGTTTGCAGGGTAGACTATGGGATGGATAGCTTCGTAAACAATTTAAGGTCTGCATTTTAGACATTTTTACTAAAAGAATGTGAATGCCATGCCAATTTCCTGAATCCATACTTCACCCGCATCTTCAACCCATCTCTCTCCCTTACATTGCTCCCTCTGTCCATTGAAACAATGTCTATGTCAAGACAATTATTCCCACTCTGGTGCACACTAACTCCATGTATTTGCCTCCATAGGCCTGGTGGCGGCAAAGCAATTTCCTCCAAAAGGACTGCAACTGTACCCCCTCCCATTTCTCCCGTACCCCTGCAGACATCTGATCTCATAAGCGATATATCTCCTGTTAGGGCCAATATCACCTCCTCGCAAGCCTCCGCCAGCTCTTGCCATGGCTGGTTATTTCTTTGGGGAAGTGGTGGAGAAGCGACAGCAACAAAAGTCAGAGCCCTGGCCAGCCAGTGCTTCAGTGTGGAGAGATTACAACCACCACTGTAGGCCCCTTCATCTGGGTGTAAGTGGAAGATATTTTGACCCACTGCACCCCCTATCCCTAGGCAACTACACAGATTCAGAGTGGGTGGTAATAGGGATGGAAAATAATTGAAATTATTCTGCAAATTAATATGTCCATTGCAGGTGGACCAAAACTAATCCAGCAAAAACAGAAAATGTTTATTCGAAAATAAAAAATGTCACATCGATGGCCGTACATTCACAAAATCCCACAATGTGTCCTGTATTGTTTGTGTTATACTTCACTACAGAATTCCTAAGTCAGAATAAGAAAGAGATTTATTGCCAAGTAAGTTTGACCAACAAATTATTTTTTTGTGGTCTATTGGTGCATGTGTTGTTTGTACATTACAAATGTAAATATTTTTACTTTTAAGGTGCAGGAAATGAGCAGAATGTGAACAGGATATTTACAGTATATGAACAGATGTATGGAATATATACAGTATATGAGCAGTGTAATGTATATAATATACTGTAATGTACAGTATAATGTAATCGGCAGTATAATGTGAAAATGTTTTAAGATTTTAAGGTGCAGGATATGCAGGAAATGAACAGTATGGAAACAGTGGGCTAGATTTATCAAGCTGTTTGCGCCTGTTTTCAGGCGCTAATTGGTCGCAAAGACGGACGTAACCAATGCGGGCTATTTACAAACCAGGCGCACTTGGGTAAAATCGCAGATTGCGTGCCACATGAGCGACAAGAGACAAGTTGCGCTTTCAATATGCGTTCGTGGGAGGGTCATGGGGAAAGTGGGAGTTCC
>JACXGM010005997.1:5685-25996 GCA_016801145.1 Umbra pygmaea
CCTCAGTGATAAGGCTCTATGCTGACTTGTACCTCAGTGATAAGGCTCTATGTTGACTTTTACCTCAGTGATAAGGCTCTATGCTGACTTGTACCTCAGTAATAAGGCTCTATGCTGACTTGTACCTCAGTGATAAGGCTCTATGCTGACTTGTACCTCAGTGATAAGGCTCTATGCTGACTTGTACCTCAGTGATAAGGCTCTATGCTGACTTGTACCTCAGTGATAAGGCTCTATGCTGACTTGTACCTCAGTGATAAGGCTCTATGCTGACTTGTTTGTGGTTTGGTACTTTTCCATTGATGTCAGGTTTCCAAATGAACGTGACTCAGAGCTTAATGTAGAAGTTGGGCTGCCGGTACATGCTTTTCTTTTTTTGCCCCCAGCTTGCAAAGTGTGTGGTCTGTTTGTTTCCACATTGCTTTGCCCCGGCCATTCATGGACTTACAATGCTTTAACCTTTGAGCTGGAAAGAGGCTTTTGATGGAGAAGACCGGGGGGAGGTGGGCTGCATGACACTCTGACTTTGGAAGGTGCGTCCAGGGTTCTTATTTAACTTGACCAACAATAGACCCTCCCCCCCGTTATTTGCACAAGTAAAGCTATGATGTGTCATTGTCAGTGATTTGAGTGTTTCTGGAAGGCCCGACCTTCTGATTAAAACCTCTGAACTTTCAGCCAGTGTTATCTCTGTTCACGATGTGTTGAGCTCAGGTTGCTGATAGAGGACTTCAGCCTGGTATGTGCACCTTCTGTGAAGAGCAACGCTGCAAATTTTGGGTCCGGTTCACCGTCACAGCTTACCCGTTACCACTTCAAATTTGTTTGGAATGAGTTACAGAAAAACCAACCAAAATGTTTTCTCACACAATAGGCCCACACAAAAGACTGACCGTGGCATACCGGCAGCTAAGATGTTTGGTAAGAATGTGCGGTTAGGGAGCCCTTGGTTTTGGTGCTCGCCACATTTTTATTGAACTATTTCTGAGAGATTACATCATCACGCCGGTGCTAAATATTCACCACTCCTGTCTGCCTTGATGTTTAATTGAAACATTATTTGATCTGTTCTTGGAGCCAGTCTTAATGTGTTATTACCACAAACTGCCCCAGTTGTAAATGGAGATGAAGGTCTGACTAGCAGGCGTTTGATAGGTCAGACTGGCTATATAAATCCATAATTATCTGTGTCATAAAACCACAGCGTAACTGCATATAAGATAGCAGTAGCCTGATCTCCTCACGCCTTTCTGGGCCATTGGGGACGTTGTAACAGTAGCACATAGAAGGGCTGTTATTTTGTAATGCGATGGGGGTCAGGGGAACCCGTCCCACCCCTCTTTTCTTTCTTGAAATCCAGCCAGCCGTCATGCACTGGGAATCACTTTTCATTTTCTGTGAGCTTTCTTTTATCGTGGCACGCTGCTCCTTTGCTTAGAAGTCAACTTTTTAGACGTTCTCCTTCAATCCCTCGCCGTCTCCAGCTGCGTGCTCGATGACGTCAACACCAATTTAATGGAGAGGAAAGATTATTGTGAATGCTTTTCTTTTTCAACTTTGACCCCTAACCACCCAACAAGTAGAAGAATTGTTCAGTTACCAACGTGGCAGCTCTCTTACCTGCCTGCTTTTGTTGTGCTAAAGGTTTGCTATGACAACCCAAACATCGTCTTTAAAGAACCTTCATTCGGCTCCTTTTACACGGTGACCCCCCCCCCCCCCCGTAGAAACTTTTGATAAGAACACTTACCTCATTCCCACAGCATCTTGGGTAATTTCCTAAATCTATACCACAGTGTGTCTTTTTCTCTCTCTTTTCTTTTCAGTACTCTTTGTCTTTTTCTTTCTGTCTTGGCATTCTCTTCTTTTGTTCTTCTTTTTGTTCCCTGATTTGACTCAACGTTTCGCTACACTGTATGTTCTATGGTTTTGGGTTCTTTAACCGTAGTTAAACTGTTGAACACTTAATGCTAATATACACATTACAGGTTTGTTTGATATTTGCATTTTTAAACCCTGCCTGAGACAACATTATTTTCCTTATTCAAATGGCAGTTGTCAATCATCAACTAGCTTGTCTAATGTGGTTGTATCTTTAAGTACTAATGGAAGTTGAATTAATTACAGACTATGAGAATCACCTACTGTGGTGTGAGAATCAGAAAGTTTTTAGTTGTTAAAGAAAGAAATATCTGAGTCCTCAGGCTGAAATGGGCCACAGCTGCCTCTTGGCTCTGTTTGTCCATGCAGGCCTGCAGATTGGTGATCGTCATCAGGCATAGTTTCTGTCGCTATGGGGAGGATGGAATAATTGCTTTGCCAGCATTTGACGCAGTTTAGCAAGCGAGCAGGCAGGTGGCCACTCCCTTTGGACGGGTGTGTGCCTGGAGTGTTCTTGATTTTACTGATGCCCTGTAAGTGTTAGTAAATATGTCCATGTGTCCCCCCTGTGAGGTCCTCGTGACCCTCGTTAAAACAAAAGCCAGGTCAGCCCAACTTTCCACTTCCTGTTTCAGAGCTTAAATCACAGGAACAGAACGTAGTTTCCAGTCAAATCCCAACGCCACACCCCCCTCACCTCGTTTACAGCATCGGTTGCCCTGGGTAACATTACCATCTGACAGTCTCGCCAGTGACGTGATGAAACTACCAGATGTGTAGGACCAGTTGAAGGTCACAATGGTTCCTTCTAAAGGTCTCCTGTGTCCTCATTTTCTGACCCTGGAAGATGAACCCTGGGTGAAAGGGGCGCTGACTGTGTTTTTGTCTGCTTTAAAGGTTGAACTATGTATGGTAACCATGGAGCATTTCTCATGTACTGTGACCATTGTAATATTGTAATAAGACGGTTCGTGCTCAAACTGGCAGTAGATTGATTGGATAGTTTGTTTATCATGGGCAAACTTTCCATCACTTTTCTATATATTTAAAAAAAAAGTGCCTTTTCAGTCTAAGACTAGAACTTGGGAAACCGGTGTTTGATAAGAGGCTTCTGAAACAAGAAGTCATGGATTTTCTAAATCGTTTAATCACTCACCTTCTTAATGTGTGCTAACCTCTACACTTACATATGCACTACATGCACCATATATATATATATAAAATTGAGAATCCAGCAATTCCGTCTGCTTCCTAGGCCTAGAGGTAATTTGTTCTACATGTGAATTACATCTGAATAACATGTCCTCTGTGATTTCACAGCAACATTTCTCTGGACTGATTTGAGGTTGATCTAGCCTGCTGGTTGGGTATCTTGGTCTGCATCAATGAGTTCCATGCAACTCCCTCCAATTGTTTTAAAGGGTCTGTCCAGTGGAAAAGAGATTTATAATCTCCAGACAAAAACATTTTCCAAGGGAAAGGTCAAATGTTCAAAGGTCTAAGGTCAGTTTTTAGTTCTGAAACGGGGTCAGATTTCCTTTGTGATGATAAAATTCAGCTCTCAATGCGTCCGTTGCTACCCTTAACAAAATTGAATTACTGCTACTGATCCCAAGATGCATTTTGCAAGATTCTCCTCAGATCCTGGGTTTGGAAAATCCATTTGAGGTGGTACTTTTTGCTTATTCAATACATGGAGACATTCCATCTTACCAGGATTTAAACCACAGCCGATGCACCTATCTAGCAATAACAATGATTTAAAATGGCAATAGATTGAAAATGTTTCTGAGCCTTTTCCTACTTCATGGTAATGCTACACCGCCAGTAAACATCCTGTTCCGATGTCACAAAACACCAAACAGCAGCTCACTGGGTTGTCGTCAGTCTCTGTGTTGAAAAGATCACGTTAAAGTGTTTAGCAAGCTCTTTTGTATGGAGACATGCAATGTTGTTTAATGATATGCCAAAATTTTACATTTGCGTATTTATTCAACAACTGTAATTTTTAGTAGCATCCACTTTGTAGCTTAACGAGTTACTCTACGGTAAACTGGGAACAGTGTGGGGAAAATAGTAATTGTACTCCCCCCGACACACATCCGTAGTGTCCGACTCGGATCCTCAAAGTGACGGATGAATGAGTGACTCCTGGTTCAGCATTCCGTGACTAATCTACCAACGGGCTCCTCTGACATCTCTCTTAGAGGCTGGAATACACTATACACAATACTTTTTTGTCCTAAAGTGTAACAGTGCCACATGCACAGCTGTTGTTATTGGTGAAATATCACAACCTTTGTGACAATGCTGATTGAATGTATTATTACTGAAGCAGACAGATTCCAAAATGTCCTATTGTCTGGCAATCCAGTGAGGGAGGAATGTAGTGTTTCTGGCAGCCTAGACAGGGAGATAACAGCTATAACTCAGGTAATTATCCCTTACGTAGCACTTCTGTTTCTAGTGAATTATTTCTGCACATTACTTTTAGCCAATAGTGGACCATCACTAGACTGGGGCAGGAATATAAGGCTTTTGTTGGATTTCCCATCATCATGTTAAATGCACTTTGGCTGAAGCATTTACTTAACAAGGTCTATCAATAACAGCTAGCGGTGCTAATCTTAGCTAGCTTAAATAGGGTAAACTCCATTCAATGTTAGTAAGGTACTTAATGTTATACTACCTCAAAAATCTATTTGATGATGAGACTTAACTACTAGTTTTTTGCCTTAGGAGATTGTAACATATTTTTCAAGCGGGCAGTATAGATGTGCTTGAATGATGTCCCAGTAGGGGGCAGTATAGAGAATCGAGGTGAGGTCCTCAACTGGACAGTCTTATTCCCCTTCTCTTTGTTTCAATTCAGTTCAAATATGTTTTATCTGGAAGCGTCTGGGACAGGAATTCAAATAAAATGGTTGGCTCCATTTGTTATGCATTTAAATTTGGGTTGTAATTTCCACTTGGGTTCCTCTGCAAGCAGAAGCTGTATTTAATCTTTTTTCTCTGTTTGCTTCAGTGCTTCTAGTAAATTCTTCCATGATCAGACACATGCTGCTGCTTTTCTTTTCAGTCACCTCACAAGCATAGACACTAAAGTGGGTAAAGATTTACAGTGCTGAAGGTCCGTTATATACTTCATATCTCAAAAGGAACATGTCTTGAACACAGTTAATATGACAAAGCAGTGATATCATCTGGCTTGTCCAAGCCATGTTGCCCATCCAGCTGGTGTGATCTGTTGCAGACGTGGACCAGGTAGCTGCTATGTCCTAAGGCCTAAACAACCTTCACAGCTATTGCAGAAGAGCGGAAAATGGAATATCATTAAGTTGTGCCGTGGTCTATGCGTACACGTGTGAGGCATATGGAAATGTAATAGTCTTCAGTACGTTCCATGTCAACCACTTCACCCTCCAGTTTTTTTTTCCTCCGTGCCTTTTCTTTACAGTACATTTCATTTGTATTTTGTTTGAGCAGGGCTACCTTTCACCCACTTTTACTACTGTTTTTATATATATATATATTTCTTTTTTATTGACCAACCCCCATGATGCCTGAAATGTTCACCAACCCCACCGCTTTATGGCCCTGCCTATGGGCCTTTGCATTCTGGGTAGAATTACTTCTGTATATTTAACAACAAATATAGCCGACATGGAAAGACGGCAGAAATATTTATTTCTTAAAAAGAACACCACTCAAAGACATGCCTTGTTTTATTTTATCCAGCACGTAATCAGAAGGTAAAAAGTTGCTAATAACCCAGGTCATTTTCTTTCAGACGCTACCGTGATCACAGCACTGCCAGTTTTTCCTGTTTCTCACTTCTTAATGGTGAGAAAGCAATCCAAGCATGATTTCAGGTCATTACTAGCCTGAATACAAACAACCAGGCCATTATGCCTCATAGGTCCACTGCAGCTAGGGTGCCTTCAGTTCGGGAAGCGAAGCACCTCTGAGATCAAACCGATACCTAAATCCATGCCCCTTAAACACTCAAAAATGGGTGCAACACAGGTTAGTTCAGAATAGTCACTTTCACTGGACTTGTTCTGGATTTGCTCCTGATGTTTTACGAGAGACAGTTCAATGATCAGATGGGCTCAAAGTCCAGCCGCAAAGATCTGCTCATTATTGTTTAACTGTCAGACGCTCAGGTGGCAGCTGGACTCAGTCTACACTCCCTGAAATCACCAGGCCCTTGGCGGGACTGTTCAACATGACCTGGCGTGGATTAGCCTGAAGAGCTCTTGTTCTATCAGTTGATAGGCGAAACCAACAGGACACATTTCAGTTTTGTTTCAATTTGCATAGGTATTAGGTTAGCAAAACCTCAGTCCTAACAGAGTAAGTAATCACAGACTATCGGCTGGTGTGCTTGTGAGTGAAATAGTTTCTGTCCAGATGGGTTTGTAAGAACGGTTGTTAGTTGTTTATTACCTTCTGTTGAACAGAAGACCACGTTATGAGCGCCCTGTTGTTGTTGAGCTCAGTCTGATCTGCTGCATTACATAAATCTCACTACAAACTTTGTGTCGTAAAACATAGCAGCTGACAGCTGCAATTATGGCAGCAGAGAATATACAGTGTTCGACACATTCGAAAAACATGTTTGGTTTACCACTCAAAGGTTTCAGTTTAATTTTGCCTTTGTTAGCTGGAGTGTTAGCGTAAACACACATTATCATTTCATCCCTGTTGTAGTAAGTACATTTATATTTTCTTATATAGATAGGTTATCAGGAAGTGTCTGAGGGTTGGCAGGGTAGGGTTGTGCTGGTAACTAAGGGTCTTTCTTTGCGGGGGGGTCATGAGTGTACAAACACACAATAACACACCAGCTTCCTGTCTTTTTTTTTTTACATGTTACTATGTTTTCGAAACACCGTTATTATCAAAGTGTGTTACTAGGAAAAGACAACTGCAACATTTAATGGGGTTAGGGAACTGCATTGAATTCAATCAGAACAATGGCTCAGTGGAGAAAACAATACAAGGGATGAAATTACCCCGTTTTCCACTGAATGAGGAAATCCCGGAGTCTTATTTTAAGATCTGGAATTCAGACAATCATCAAACTCGTGGCTGAGTGTTCCCAGTAATCCACATGTCACATCCATATGTGATGGTAAAGCATTGGCCTTGTGAGGTAAATTGTTTTGCTCTTAAAATCCCTCCGCCGATGCATAACTTTACAGGTCAACCGGTTATTTGTTTCAGTGGTCACTTTGTCTTTCTTCGTCTCTGTTATTTATAATAATAATAATAACAATAGTAATAACGAAACTTTATTTAAATAGCACCTTTCATACAGAGAATGCAGCTCAAAGTGCTTTACATCAATAAAAGTTTAATATAATGAAATAAATTTGCATCAGTAATAACGTTCACATAAATAAAAATCTAATAAATATTAAAATATTTTAAGACATAAAGAATAGAGCAGGTTTGCAATCAATGAAATAAAAATATGAAATGTAAAGTAACATATTAAAAGAAGGAAAGAATAAAAAGCACTTGAGTGCTGGCTTGATATGTTTTTAACAGCTTTTTGAATATTTCAATAGATTTCCTTGATATGTTTTGGTATTGTGTTCCACAGCTTTAGAGCATAGTTAAAAAAGGCAGCCTCTCCAATTTCTCTGAATGGGGTATTGTACCATTACCAGGTTAGCTGTTGAAGATCTAAGGCCCCTTTGGGGAACATAGGATTTTTGAGAATCTTTAAAATAGGCTGGTCCTGAGCCTTTTAAAGTTTTATAAACAAGCAGGAGGACCTTAAAATCAAACCTGCAGGGAACTGGCAGCCAGTGTAATGACTTCAGAACTGGTGTAATATGTTCTCGCCTCTTTGTTCTTGTTAAGAGTCTCGCTGCTGAGTTCTGGATGAGTTGAATCTTCTCTAAAGACTTTTTAAACCTAGAAAGATGTGATGTTAGGTTCCAGAAATCATTGCTGTCACTCTGTAGTGCGGTAGTCCCTGTTCAGCCTGTTCCTATTTCGCTCTGTTCAAGCGCAGGTGGAGATTGCAGCATTTGCCCGCACACCAGACTTTCTGTACATAATGCTACGTACATTACAGGCCTGTTTCATTAATAATCAGTATTATAACCCCTTCTGGAATACGCCCTTCATTCTTTTTAATGTTGACAAAACCGCTGTTGTTAATAATACCGCAATGGCAAAATGTGTTTTGCCTACTTTTCTGTAGTGGTGTGGGTGAAATGTTTTAATCTTTTGCCCGGACTTTTAAAATTAAACATGCAAGCTGCCAAAAGGGAGTTCCCAACACTAGCAGCTCATTGACTGTTGAAGTGTTTTCTAGCCACCCAGTAAAGACGCTTACATCACACGTCTGTGGGGAGTCTACACATGAAAAAAGCCCACACAGATCTATAGAGGAGTCTATACATGCAAAAAGCCCACACAGTTCTATAGAGGAGTCTATACATGAAAAAAGCCCACACAGTTCTATAGAGGAGTCTACACATGCAAAAAGCCCACACAGTTCTATAGAGGAGTCTATACATGCAAAAAGCCCACACAGTTCTATAGAGGAGTCTATACATGAAAAAAACCCACACAGTCCTATAGAGGAGTCTATACATGCAAAAAGCCCACACACTTCTATGGGGGAATTGATGGAATTGGAAATCGGATTGAATGTTGTTGATCATTATGTCATTTTATTATCAACAAATTAAAGATTTTGATCATTAACATGTTTTGTTCCTCAAGACCCAATGAGTGATTTCCGTGTTTCCTTAAAATCTTTTGAGCAGTGTCTTTATAATTTATACTTTAATTCCTTGTCTCCTGGGAATAATATTTAAACCTTGTCAAAATCAGTTTCACCAGAATCTATACCCCTTTACACTTCCATAGAGGAGTCTATAGATTAAAGAAGCCTACACACTTCCATAGAGGAGTCTATAGATTAAAGAAGCCTACACACTTCCATAGAGGAGTCTATAGATTAAAGAAGCCTACACACTTCCATAGAGGAGTCTATAGATTAAAGAAGCCCATACACTTCCATAGAGGAGTCTATAGATTAAAGAAGCCTACACACTTCCATAGAGGAGTCTATAGATTAAAGAAGCCCATACACTTCCATAGAGGAGTCTATAGATTAAAGAAGCCCATACACTTCCATAGAGGAGTCTATAGATTAAAGAATCCCATACAATCCCATACACTTTAATGGGTTACACATCTGTGCATTTATTCCAGGCCATTTAACACAGCACTATAATGAATGCGTTTCAATTAGAGCTTGACTTTACCCTTTGTGGAGGTGGGGTCAAATCTGTTGCCAATGACGCAAGGTTTAGATGTTTAAACCAATCTTCTTCTATACCATTCATGTTTCTATGTCCTGAAACAACATGGTGGTCAAATTAAGACACATCTTCTATAGAATATTGTAGGAGACTGGGCTGTGGGAGCAGAATTTGATACACAGAGAGTGATGGGCCATGGGAACTTCATGGGAGATATTTTTCTGTTCATTAGAGACAGGCAATAAATTCTGCACTAAATGAGGCCTAGCATTCAGCGTCATTAAACCGCATCACAGAGTTATCTTGTCCCTTCAACTCTGGACCAAGCCTGCATGTTTACATCAATCTACCATCCATCGTCTTCTGTCTTTGCCTCTCATGTGTTACTTAACAATGAAGATACGAATGCAGTCAGTTCGTTGTTGGTTCAGTTTGACCTCATCTCACTGACATTGCAAAGCATCACAACTCATTTGTCAACAGTCTTTTGTATGCTTTGTGTATATATACAGCAAATATATTGTATGATAATAGTTTCCATAGACACCATGTTAACCAGTATTGATGACTGCCTTAATTCATTCTGAACAAGATGAAATGCTGGTCTCTCTGAAGGTCATCTCCCATTATGTCACAAGGAGGAATTTAAGGAATGTACACTCCCAGTAATGTCTTGCTTCAGCCTTTCCTACTGCCTTGTTCATGCATCTGTATTGACAGAATCCCAGTAATGTCTTGCTTCAGCCTTTCCTACTGCCTTGTTCATGCATCTGTATTGACAGAATCCCAGTAATGTCTTGCTTCAGCCTTTCCTACTACCTTGTTCACGCATCTGTATTGACAGAATCCCAGTAATGTCCTTCAGCCTTTCCTACTACCTTGTTCATGCATCTGTATTGACAGAATCCCAGTAATGTCCTTCAGCCTTTCCTACTACCTTGTTCACGAATCTGTATTGACAGAATCCCAGTAATGTCCTTCAGCCTTTCCTACTACCTTGTTCATGCATCTGTATTGACAGAATCCCAGTCAGTAGGAGACAAAGTATCATGTATTCAGCGACACATTGCCTTCAGATAATTTTGTAACTGAAAACATGAGTGATCTATTGTTCTATTTGCAGTGTTTGTCAGTTTTACCCTGGCAGAGGAAAGGAGGAAAACGGGAAAAACACAGCAATTAAAAGTGTGTGCCAGAAGGCTGACCACAATTTTCACCAAGGGGCTGTTAACGCACGTGTTTGCAGTAAGTGATGTCCTTCCCAAATTAGCAGGGATTCGGACGGTTTCACTTTAACAGTTTGTTTTAGTGTCTTCCAAGCCACAGCAATCCAGCTTTTCAGTTCTTTGGACTAAAGGCTTTTATTAAAGAGGACCCTGTTCTGGCTGGTGTAGAAACTTTCCTTCAGTCATTCAGGTGACCTCCAGGATAGAGCCAGGTGCTGACTAGACAATGGCTCAACCTACATTCAGTTTTAATGAAATTAACAGTGTGTTTCCAGTTGTGGTCTGGAAGGGCAAAGGTCATAGGAAGGTCATAGACTGCACCTTCATTACTAGCATCGGTTTTTACCCTTTGACCCTTTCTCCTCCAATATGATTGGTCATCAAGCTTAAGAAAACGGGCCTGAAATGTGTTGTCTCTAAGGCGCATCAACTCAAACAAAAACCAGAGAAAGGTTACTTTATTCTAGGCTCCCAGAGTTCAGCGCCCACTCTGGACCATCGATGCATGACATCATCCATTCTGTAGAAGAGATTGCATTGGACAGAATCGTCTCTGCAGCTTGATAATCTACTGTGCTTAACTTTCCCTTCAATACTGTCTTGTTTTTATTACATGCCTATTTTAACTCTTAAGACCGTTGCTACAGATGGTGGCTCAATCACATGTTTCCTTTAAATGCAAGAACCTTTAGATTGGTTTCAAGCTCTAAGATGCTGATGCGATGTATTTGCTAACCGGAGACTTTTTAACTGCTGGTTTTTCATGTTTGGAATGAGGCCTGAACTCCTTCTTTCAGCCAGTTGTTCACTCTTATTTTCATTAACAACCTGGGAGCGATTCATGTTAAATGTTATGCTGTATGATAGGAACTGGCTCACAAATGTCGCTGTATCTCAATATTGCTGAGTTATTAAGGCGTGGGAAGAGTACCAGGAAGCCTTATGGGGTTTTGCGCCTCCTTCTGGTAGGTTACGCTCCTGCAAGCTCAATCGTGGTTGTTGGCTGGTGAATGCATTCCCCTCTAATGGCAACGGGTTAATAATACCTAGTTGTGTGAGTCTGTGGAGATTTACACTGGAAAGCTTTGACCAAAAATAAAACACAACACAGTTTTGAATATGCAAAACATTTATTATTACTATTTAAAACTTGTTCATTGAACACAAAAACAAAACACAGACCTTCAGACAACACCTTTTTATGTTACCCCTCTAAACTACACCTCCAGCCCAGTCCACCTACCCACCCAAACCTTCTGAGCACACACTGGAAAGCTTTGACCTTAAATACACACCTAAATCCCCTCTTTCAGCCAAGGCACTCCCCACACCCAGCCCCCCGTCAGCTCCCAAACCACCCACAAACAGATTTAAGACAGAGAATTATGTCTTGAAACAATTTTCAGTACAAAGTTGTCAATATAATCAGCAACATCTGTAACTCATCAATTTCAACACAACAGCCTGTACGTTAGTCAGTGGATTACGTATTGCATTTTCTCTGTGTCCTGATCTCAGAGGCATGACATTTGTTTGGATGGATTCAAGCGGTTGCGGTTGGAACAAAACCTCAGTGAATGAGATTGGCCTTTAGCTGAGCCATCATGTCACATGTCAAGAGATAAAGATGAGCATCGCAGGATGGAGTCAGGTTTATAAACCCCTCCCCTTTTGCCTGGCTCAATCTTTTTCTGTCTCCCTCTCTCACCTTCTCTCTCACTCACCACATCTGCTTGTCCACCCTTGGAGTGTGACATTGACTTATTTATGATGGAATATTGTTGGGCTGTTGCCTGTCAGTGTTTCAGTCAGTAATAAAATGTTGTTTTCCAAGGACATAAATGTCATATTTTGTGGTTTCACTTTTAAAGCAGTGATAGAATAAGATTGCCTGGCTGCCCAAATATTGGCCAGATTTTAAACCACACCCGTAGATATGCAGTTCTGCACCACACAGATCCTGGCTCTGGATTGGACCGGAGTGTGTGAGCAAAGCGGAGCTGGCAGTAGCACGACACGTGTTTAAGACATGCTTGAGTGGCGGCAATCTGTCCCGCTCCGGTTTCACTTTGGTACCACTCATCCATAGGGTCTGCTCACGCTCTGCCTTGCTTTTTTCTTTCCATTAGCATGCTTCAGATTTAGAGTCTGCAACATTTTTTTATTTTTTATTTAACCAAATGGTAACATGCTGTTGATATGTTTATTGCTTCCTCTCTTGTAGCCTACACAAAATAGATGTTTTAAGATTTACGGTAAATTGGATGGAACGATAAGGAGCTGTGTTTTTCTGTTGTAGACTGTGGAACAAATAGACGTTGAGCACCCAGAGCAAAACACAAATAAATGCTCCTGCAGTGATGAGTGGAATTTCTGACCTCTCAACTCGTGTCACATAATCTGGAATGAGCAGTCAGATTGGTACCGAAGGGTTTTTGTCTGAGTACAGCCCTCATTTTAATGACACCTAAAATGTCAGACTGAAATATGTAGCAGATGATAGTGCAGCGCAAAAGTCATCAGGCAATAATAATATGCTTGACGGAAATTGCCCGTTGATGACAGCTGATGGTATTTGTTCCATCCCGATATCATATTATCAGGCATGTGGCTAGTTTCTGAATTTGTCCAATAGATATATATACTTTGGATATTTGTTGGCATAGTAACAAGCAGAACAGGTGCACGTCCTCATTGGCTGTTGCATGCACTTTTCCCCATAGCTATAATCCCATTGGGAGTTTTCTTTCAGTCTCCCATAATTAGATGTACCAGATTAGGCACAATTAAAGTGCATTGTAAATTGTAGTAATTTAGCAATTTACCGTAAATACGGGGACATCCCCCTGGATCAACTTAGGATAAAGTCCCTTGCTCAAGGACACAACAACATTTGGCACAGTAAGGAAACGAACCGACAACTTTCCGACTACAAGTCTGACTCCTTACCCACTGAGCCATCTGACGCCCATAATCTGCCAGACATCCCAGGGTTTTTAGAACCTGACAGATGAGTCGTAGAAGACACAATTGACGAGATGAGTTTGAGAATGATCAGTAGAGGACTCTTGTTTTTGCTTACTGCGTAACAGACATTAGTAGTTGTAACCTTTCAGACGAAAAGGTCCTGGAGGTCAGCGCCAATATCCACAGTTGTATTCAGAACCACCAGCCAACTGCAGTGGGATTAATCATTTGTTATGCTATTGAAGTGAGCGTGTTGAAACTGTGCTTCATTTCAAAACAATATCCACTCAATCACGGCAGTTAGGCAGTTTTGGAGAGACCGTCGCTTCGTTTAAAAGTGTTCCTAACTGGTGATTCTTGGACTCAGAACATGTATTTCTTAATCATACAAGCAGTCATTGGGCCTCCCTGTTGGTATCAAAGTAATCCTAGGAAAATACGATCAAAACAATATTTCCACCACTTTCCTATTCCCCCTCTTTAAGTACATATAATCAACAAAAAACACGTTATGATTGTTGATCTATAAAAAATTAAGTTGTGTACATAACCCTGGAAGAATTTGTAAAATACTGTCACGTTTTTGCAAACATGACTGATCGGGCTTCATACTGTACACACAAGTTAACACTGGTTTAAATATCTGTTAAGGGTAAGTTTTCACACCTGTGACTTGTTTGATTGTAATTAGTTTCTGTGTATCAATGAGTTTCGCAGCTCCTAAAAGACCTCTAACACATTTCATCCAGGGCTGCATACTGATCCATGGGGAAAGCAGAAGAAATTGTCAAAGTACCTGCATGACAAGTACAGTAGTTAAACTTCATAAATCAAGAAAAACACCAATCAGTACTGTTCAAACTTTGATAAAGAAGTGGAAACTTAGGGGTTATATTGATACCAAACCACATTCAGGTAGACTAACAAAGATTTCAACCCCAACTGCAAGGAAGATTGGTTGTGATGCAAAGAAAAACCCACAAGCATTTTCAGCTGAAATACAGGCTTCTCTGAAAAAAGTGGTGTGGCCGTTTCAAGATCCACAATAAGGAGGTACTTGAACAAAATGGGCTACATGGTTGAGTTGCCAGAAAAAATATTTTACTGCGCCATCGCCACAACAGCCAATAATATGCCAAACAGCAACTAGACAAGCTTTGAAAATGCTGAAACAAAGTCATTTGGAGTGATGACCAAAATGTTACTTCATGGTCACAACCATAATCACTATGTTTGGAACCATAAACGCTATGTTTGTAAAAGTACACCATGCCTACTGTGAAGCGTGTGTGTGTGTGTGTGTGTGTGTGTGTGTGTGTGTGTGTGTGTGTGTGTGTGTGTGTGTGTGTGTGTGTGTGTGTGTGTGTGTGTGTGTGTGTGTGTGGAGGACAATTTGCATTCATCAGCACACGAGACGCACTTGGACTTTTTGAAAGGGGAAGGTTCTGGATTGGCCATCACAGTCTCCTGACCTCAATATCATTGAGCCACTTTGGGGAGATCTGAAATGTGTCCTGGATGCTTTTTGCCAAGAACAATTAGCAGATTTACAACCTGAGAAAACAAATGGCCTCTTCCACAAATAATATAGACTGCAAGCCACCATTGATGCTAAAGGGAAAAAAATACACAGTTTTAAGAACTAAGGGAATGAAACATGTTGAACAAGACCATATCATTATTTACTTTATTACTATTTTATTTATTTAATGGTTGTGCTATTCTGTGATGCCTAATAGTTTAATTTGAAGTCCCATTACAAATAAAATGTTTCTGTCCTGATCACTCATGTTTTCCTTAAAGAATGGTACAGGTCTTACACATCCTGACAGAGTATGTAAAGTTATGAGCAGGAATGTAACTGTGTTTTTTAGAGTATTTGTAAGGTTCATTGTGTGCTACCCTGATGAATTACAGCTGTAGGCATGAAACCAGCAGTCAGATATTTTGACAGGTAAAACAGTTCTGGTACGTATAGCAACAATAATACTGGAGCTATGGCCAAACTGATTTCATCCCATTGTTTATGCCATCATGCTTTTCCCAATATTGATAATAAAGGCTAAGTAAGTAATTCCTACTTAAAAAAATATATAGAAAATATGCCTGACTGAATAGTAAACGTCAAGATTTACAAGCTTTTCAGTTGGTTGTGACTGGCCACATTTCACTTAACAGAGCTCAGCAGTTTGGTGTCCGGCCAAACTTCTGTGACGACTCAAGATATATTTTCACTCCAGAATGTCGTTGTGGTCCTGACACAAAGATAGCAACTCCCAAGGGAACAGGAGGTTTTGGATAGGGATCCACGCAGGCCCGGCTTAATTCCTCACCCTCTGTCAATTCAAACTGTTTCATAAGGGGTGCTTATAAATCCTGTTTCTACGGCAACATAATGTGAGTCCCTCCCAGTCACATGTAGCATAACCAAAACATAACCAAAACATAACCAAAACATAACCAAAACCCAAAGTCCTTGTTTCTAGACTGTTGTTTGCATGCCATGCACATAAGATTGGTGACAGTGGGTCAAGTAGGTTGTCTAGCAACCGGAAGGTTGGTGGTTCGATCCCCGGGTCCTCTTGACCAAGTGTCGAGGTGTCCCCGAGCAAGACACCTAACCCCAGCTGCCCCCGACCAGCTGGCTGGCGCCTTGCATAGCTGACACCGCTGTCGGTGTATGAGTGTGTGAATGAATGGGTGAATGTGAGGCTCTGTTAAGTGCTTTGGTGGCCATTGTTGGTTAGAAAAAGCACTATATAAATGCAGTCCATTTACCATTTACCAAATGATAGGAGGTTGCGTTCTCAAATTGAGTTTTAAAGAGGCAGTCTGTGATTTTAAGATTAACCAAATAAACCTCTAATTTTGGGATGTGTAATGTTTTTTATTGTTCATAAACTCTAAGAACAATCACTATTATACTGTAGCTATGAAATTCAAAGTTTGAAAACGAACTATTTAGTTCATGTGTAAGTATTGGCACACGAATGGCATTGCATCATTTTTGGCTTAACAGCACAACAGACATGTTGTCAGAGATCAGGGATTGGTCATTAAACTGACCCGTAAGTGTGCGTACACACAGAGGACTAAAACACACTGAGGACACCAGTCATTATTATAGCTGTCAATCAATCATCAGGTCCTTTTATTTTCCAGATGAATTGTCTCACCATTGTGGTCATAACCTAGAATGAATTGTGAAAAGTGACGTAGTAAGGTGGCTTAGTGGTGAGGAAGTTGATCTAGTAGTCAGAAGGTTGCTGGTTTAATTATCAAGTCTGCCAAATATTGTTGTGTCCTTGAGCAAGGCATTTTACCCGACGTTTCTCCAGGGGATGTCCCTGTACTTACTCTATTCAGAGCATCTGCTCAATGGCTTAAATGTAAGTGTGTTTGGACAAAGAGCAATGAGGGGCTCAGTCAAGATGGTCGGTATCCCACAGACCCAGTGAAGTTCCACAATGTTGTTCCAGCACATGGAAAAGCTCCCTTCTCTACACCCCCACTTGGCTTCGCATGAGCTCACCGCTTGGATGCGCTCCTGTGGCCTCGCTCACTGTGTACAGTAGCTTCCCCTCTAATATATGGCTCCATTTGCTTTTGTCAAACCAAAAGATAAATTATAACCCAAACAACCAATATATTTCCAGAACTCCTTGAGTCAATGCTTCTGATGTAGTTGTATCTTTTCTTCTTTACCTCAGCATCATCAAAGCTTCTGATGTAGTTGTATCTTTTCTTCTTTACCTCAGCATCATCAAAGCTTCTGATGTAGTTGTATCTTTTCTTTTTTACCTCAGCATCATCAAAGCTTCTGATGTAGTTGTATCTTTTCTTCTTTACCTCAGCATCATCAAAGCTTCTGATGTAGTTGTATCTTTTCTTTTTTACCTCAGCATCATCAAAGCTTCTGATGTAGTTGTATCTTTTCTTTTTTACCTCAGCATCATCAAAGCTTCTGATGTGGTTGTATGTTTTCTTTTTTACCTCAGCATCATTGGGTTTGTGTATAGAGGCGTTAAGGCCCAGCTTACCCTGGCATCAGCTCACAACAGCCAATCTCTAGACCAAAATATTTAGGTTACAAATCTCTGTGTAGCAAAGTGAGTTAAACCTAACTATCTTTTTAAGTTGGACTGGTGTACTTGATAAGACTGCCCTCTGTTCCTTTTTGCCTTTATGGTTGTCTGTGTACCAAACAAACAGCTTCAGCAGCATTCGTCTTGCTTAGATGAACTGCCCACGGTTCAGCAACCATAAATAGTGGTATCAATGCTGGTATTTTGTTTCTTATTTTCTGTTGTCCACGCAAAGGATTGTGGGTATGTCCCCCTATCCCTACACAGGGTGGGTCTTAGCTGCGCAAAGCCTCCCATTGGTCTTCCCCCGATTTACATTATGTGTAGTAAATATATGAAGGACACGGTAATTTAACACATTCACACTCCATCCTCTAGGGGGCAACACCAACGGGGTCAAGTGTCTTGCTCTGCCAGAAAGACTTGATGAGCATCAGATTTGAGTCTCTGGTGTTTGTGTTTTGCCTAGGCCATGTTTCAAAACTATTCTATTGTTCCTATCTTGTACCTAGTTTGCCAATGAGGTCAATATTAGTTAGGAATTCCGTCGACCTGGTTGTCTGCATCTTAACTGGACACTAATTAAAACTACAACCTAGCACACACTACATGTAGCATGATGGATTGTCTGACACCGCTGGTCTAAGGTTGAGTTTTGTGGTTTCTTGTTTTCGTAACCATCTGAATGTGTAACTTGTTGACCCACAGAATAGAAGAGGGAGCTGGCCTTGGGTACGTGCATTTAACACCTGGTGATGTATGTTTATTTGTTACCTAGATTCATAATAAATGCTGTAGAAATTGAGGCTACTTTTAAAACATTACCATAGTTTGATCCAACCAACCTGCTAACATATCCAACAATATCAATCAACACAAGTCTCTTTTAGTATTTATTACATCACAGGTGGTCACAAGTTTTTGTTTAAACTCTCAATAAAGATATAAGCAGAAAAGAAATGCTGTTGCTTTTATCAATGAGCCATTTGAAACGTTCCCTATCCAGCACGAAACATCTTAAAACATTAAAGTTTGTCAAGAACATGCTCAGCAAATCTATTACTCGTTGCGATCCATATTTATTTAAAAAGGACACGTTTTCTGTGAAGCTGCTATTTTTTTCTATCATACACATACAATGCAGAGTAATAGCAGGCCTGGTGCTAAGTCAGTGACTTTCCTGCTCATCCAGGTCGGCTGTAAACAGATCCAGAGGGCTTTTCTCAGCTTCGTCTGGGCTGCAGCCAATCCCATACAAGAGACAATGAGATAATCCAGAGCTTTTTCCTAAATATTAGTCTCTGTCTTGTGCTGGACTGAAGCCCTACCAGACAGTTCTGTTTGTCCAAGTTCACAATCACAGACCTTCTTCCTTAACAACCTTCTTTACAGACCTTATTTAAATTACACAGATACATTTTCTGGACCTGACTAAATAATTGGTTAGGATCTGAAGTCATACGGTTTAGAAAACATCGATGTCTAACAGCATGCTGAACCCAGATACCTTGGTTGAAACATTTATACATAAAATGCCTCAACGTGTCAGTTTCAGTTAATTGTTACTATGTCTATTATTGTTTTATTTGTTTGTCAAACCATCCAGTCAAAAAAAGTCAAAGAAAGTTTCCATCATTCTGAAGTATATTTCAGTAGTTGTCTAGTTGGTATTTCTGGAAAATACTTCAATACTTCAATCTAATTGGCCACATTCTATAAAAAAGACAAAGTACAGATGAGGAGATCTGTGATGTCAGAGGTTACTGTGGGTCTGTGTGAGGCCATTGGCCAGCCATGTTTGTCTGTTCTCAACTTCTACTCTTAGTCCAGGTTTTTTTCTGGAAGGATCCTGACATCAGGTCATGAACATATGGACGAACACACAGATTGTGGCTAGTTTGACTACCATTTCATTTTTCCATTCAAAAACCTATTTTCCCATACAGTATGTCTAACCCTAACCTTAGAATCTTAAATGTGAGGATTATACCTACTGTAACCCCTGACCCAATATCTAAACATAACCACTGTGTTATTCCCTTATCCACCATCGTGTTATTCCCTTATCCAACACTAAATGTTATTTCCTTATCAAAACCTCATGTTTGTTTGCTTCCTAGACAGAACATTATTTGGTCCGGTTGAGTGTAGTAAATCAGGGAAGCCTCAACCTGCTCTCCATCAGTGTCACATCATCATGAAACACTGCTTATATTAAACGTATTGTTTAGAATAATTAAAAAGTAATTGTAAATGGTTGTACAAAGCCTTCCAATGTGATTTCAATCTTTCTAACAATGATGGATGGCCTTCAGATGTGGTGTTTCAGAGGTAGTTAGTCCTTGTCACTCGATGAGGTTCTCAGTGTAGGCAGATCAGCAGCATCTGGGAAGAGTTACCAGGAAAAGGAGAGAGATGACTCGTAATGATAGTACGAATGATTGCCTGTCTAGTAAAGAAACAATCTCCTCAGGACATTAATGGGTCTAATCTGGATCATTCTATCAACCTTAGCATGTTTGTCATAGTTTTTTGTTTTCTTTCAAAATGTTTTGTTGCTTTTTGCTGCACTTTCTAAGATTGCATAATTTTCCACCCAGATGTACAAGCCACAAATAATGGCATGTCTTACTGTACCGCGAATAATGGCATGTCTTACTGTACCGCGAATAATGGCATGTCTTACTGTACCACGAATAATGGCATGTCTTACTGTACCATGAATAATGGCATGTCTTACTGTACCGCGAATAATGGCATGTCTTAATGTACCGCGAATAATGGCATGTCTTACTGTACCATGAATAATGGCATGTCTTACTGTACCGCGAATAATGGCATGTCTTACTGTACCACGAAT
>JACXGM010005998.1:15677-33899 GCA_016801145.1 Umbra pygmaea
TCATATCACCAATCCATACAATATAAATGTACATTTTCTACAGTTTTATTCCCACTGTCAGATCAGCGAAGGTCACATAAGTTTGATGTTTTGGAAACACTCTAAATTAAGATGTATGACATTATGTTGGGAACGTTTTCATTGTCTCAAAAGGTTCTATTTCATTCAATGACCCACAGTGTTGACATATTACAATTATCAACCCGTTTCGAAACTGTAGTTTGTAATGTAGGACGTGAATCGTTCAGTCCTGCCACAGTAGCGTCTGTCTAACCATGCCATGGTGGAATTACTTTTTTGTGCCATATTTAAAGATGCCAGCAGGTGTCACTGTCGAGTCAAGGTTTCGAAACGTTTCACGACGCCTCGAATCAAATGTAACAGAATTTAACTGTCAAGTAGAAGTGTCGAAACGTTTCACGAAGCCTCGACACAAATGGTTCAATTGTCTCAAATGTTTCAAATGCCTCGTTTTAACCATCACTACTGACACCTCCCCTTTTGAGTCCTCTTGGGCAATAGGCACTGATTCATAGGATTCCTGGCCACATGCAGATGAAGATTACTTGAACTGTGTTTGTAGTGGATTCAATGCCTTTGAGTGCAGAATGTTTTCAAGAACCTGGATCTGATGGTTGTCCATGTTTTGGTTGAAACAGGTTCCATACCGGGCTGAGGAGATCACCATACCAGCAGATGTAACCCCAGAGAGAGTTCCAACACATATAGTAGACTACTCAGGTACTGTACTCAGCCACAGTGTTTCTTTGTCTGTCTATAGTAGACTACTCAGGTACTGCATTCAGCCACAGTGTTTGTCTGGTCTGTCTATAGTAGACTACTCAGGTACTGCACTCAGCCAGTGTTTGTCTGGTCCGTCTATAATGGACTACTCGGGTACTGCACTCAGCCCCAGATTTTCTGTGTCTGTCTATAATAAGACTACTTGGGTACTGCACTCAGCCACAGTGTTTATCTGGTCTGTCTATAGTAGACTACTCAGGTACTGCACTCAGCCACAGTGTTTCTCTGGTCTGTCTATAGTAGACTTCTCAGGTACTGCACTCAGCCACAGTGTTTGTCTGGTCTGTCTATAGTAAACTACTCAGGTACGGTATTTAGCCACAGTGTTTATCTGGTCTGTCTATAGTAGACTACTCAGGTACTGCACTCAGCCACAGTTTGTCTGTGTCTGTCTATAGTAGACTACTCAGGTACTGCACTCAGCCAGAGTGTTTGTCTGGTCTGTCTATAATGGACTACTTGGGTACTGCACTCAGCCACAGTGTGTTCAGATCTGGGCTGTCCAACAGCTAATTTGCAAGACAATGGTAGCTCACAGATAATTTACGAGTTGTTCAGCAAACACTTCTAAACATACTAGGGTGATTTAAGGTAGAACAACATGGCAATTAGTTTACTGTTATTAATCATCTCTGTGTAACCAAATATATATAAGTGGGACATTACTAATGTAGCATATGGAAATCTGTCTGGATAATAACATTTTTAAGGGGCTGAGCAAGTTTTCCACAACATTGTTTCAGTTAATCTTGCGGTACATGCCAATGTAAACTGACATTATATAAATAATTATGTAAAGTAAGGCACTTTCTTTCACTCTCTCGCTCGTAGTGTAGGACACTAATACGATACTGTTCACTTAATGTGTACTTCCTTCACTTACACAGAGGCTGAACAGACAGATGAGCAACTGTCTTCAGAGATATCAAAGGTAAAACCAGCTTAGAATCCATGTGTAGAGGTATTTGAGTACTGCAGAGTCCAGAGTGTAATGGTTCTTTCTCATTCCAGGCCAATGTAATTTGCATAGTGTATGCCGTCAACAACAAGAATTCTATTGAGAAAGTAAGTTTAGTCAAAGTTGACATTAGGCCAGGGATTTCTAACTCTGGTCTTGGAGGGTTAAACCACTTTTTTCTTTTTTTGTCAGGGGATAAATGCCGACCTGGGACAATATTTTTGTGTAAATAATTAGCATTTAGAAACAAATCTCTGAAACACAGAAGTAAATCTCATGTAATTTGGTCAGTTGCTTCCCTTAAATTCCTTGTATGTGTGCTATACAAATCCCTATATCTGGCCTGCCTGAACAGTGGAAAAAAGTAAGGTCAATACCTAACCTAAACCCTTTCCAATATTTCAGTGACAATAAGAAAATAAAACAGGAAAAATGCATATCATTATTTTACTTATTTCAGCTGTTGCTGCTAGAAGTCTATATAATACAGTCTCTGCCAATGGGAGGTTGGTAAGAAACAAACAGAAGTGTTTTTGCCTTCCGGGACTGGAATTTGAGTTTCTCTTGGCAATTCATATCCATTATTTTAGTAATGTATGTACATTGTTGACTTTACCGTCATCGATGTGTTTTCATACAGTGTCTCCTTACCTTTATGTATTCCTTTAGGTGACCAACCATTGGATCCCCCTTATAATGGAGAGTACAGACAAGGACAGCCGGTGTGTGGTGCACAGTAGCCTTAAGAGTTTGTTCTGTTTCAGGTGGTGTTTCTACATGAATTATGGGGAGGAGTCATAATATCAGGCTTAGCTAGAGTAGTACCAGAATCTTTCAAATATGACAAATGCAGTTGTGTTAAACATCCATAATGGTACACCACAATCACATTACTGCAGCATAGCCACCAGCACCCTGCTGCTCCAGATGTTAGCATGCTTGGGAAGGATGATCAGACACTGCTTCTGCTGAATGTGGTGTTGGAGGACCTGTAGGGTGCGCTATTACCTACAGTCTAAATGTGAAATCCCAATAGCCCAGAGCAGGGATGGGAACATTGCCCTGTTTTCGTGGTGTAGTTTAGATGGGAGGTTAAATGGGTGATCCTACTTTGTTCACTTATGTTCCCATGGCAGCTATTTAACGGTAGGGATGTAAACACTAGCGTGCTGGATATTTTTCCAATAACAACTGCCTAATCAGCTCTAGCATCCAATGTTCTCATTCATCCCCTCTATGTAACAGGTATTTTAATTACTGTTGGTAAGAAATCTATTCAGTCAGTAAGGCATGTCCTGCTTGATAACAAATCATTGGCTTAAAAACAAAGTCATAAATGTAAACTATTTTATGGCTGAAAGTCAGCCCTGGATAAATTCCCAGTGTTTCGTATGAATGACTTTTGAAATAGTCTCTCTGTGTGGGTGTAGGGTTCCTATAATTCTCGTGGGGAACAAGTCTGACCTGGTAGAACACAGTAGCATGGAGACCGTCCTGCCCATTATGAACCAGTACACTGAGATCGAGACCTGTGTCGAGGTGAGACTACATTATCCACTAACCCTAGAGCTTGTCCCTCATGCTAGCTCCCCAGTGTTTCCACCCAGCTAGCCATGGGCCTTTGTCCTCAGTCCAGATTTGAGAAACACAGAGGAGGCCGCGGCCAAACGGTTTAATTAGTGATAGCTTATCCCTCAGACAGATCCTGTGTCTTAAAAGTTCAAGATTTTATCCGGGCAGGTCAATATGAAGACCGATATAGAACACTACTGTAAACAACTCTTACTTTCCAGACTCGTTTGTTTTGCACTGACAAATATTTGTCTGTAGAGGAACTTTTATTTTTTATGTTATTTTAAATACAGTTGTTAATTCAGGATGTTTGTGGGTCTTTTTCTGTATTTCCATTACTTTATAGTGTTCAGCTAAGAACCTGAAGAATATTTCAGAGTTGTTTTACTACGCCCAAAAAGCAGTCTTGCATCCTACAGGTCCGTTATACTGCCCGGAACAGAAAGAGGTGAGAGAGTCACAACATGAGGTGTTGGGGACCACAAGTGGTTCATCCTATCTCACATCTATAACAATTCAATTCCCAGATGAAGCCTGCTTGTATCAAAGCTCTGACTCGCATCTTCAAGATCTCAGATCTAGACAATGATGGGATTCTCAATGACAGTGAGCTCAACTTCTTCCAGGTGAGTTTGGCATCTGGACTGTCCTAGAGATGGTGTGTATTATTTATTCATTTTATATTTCCTAGCCGAGGGTTACTCAGATCTTACTCTACGAGGTCCCAAGCCTGCTGGTTTTTTGTTCGACTTCATACTTATTTAAACCCACCTTGTATACCAGGTCAAAATAATTCCCAGATTAAAGGGGTGCAATAAAAATATTTTGTGGTACTGGCTTCGAAGATTTGAGTATGAAGACTTTGCCCTTTATATTGTGAGGAGAGGTACATAAATACGTATTTTAGTAGTGTGGTCCCTTGCTGTTTGGGTCATCTCTTTATCTTACCCCACTGTCTCAGGGGACGTGCTTTAATGCTCCGCTGGAGTCTCATTATATTGTGAGGAGAGGTACATAAATAATTATTTTAGTAGTGTGGTCCCTTGCTGTTTGGGTCATCTCTTTATCTTCACTGTCTCAGGGGACGTGCTTTAATGCTCCGCTGGAGTCTCAGGCCCTGGAGGATGTGAAAAATGTTGTGAGGAAGAACGTCGTCGATGGTGTCCGTGAAAACGGCCTTACACTCAAAGGTAGCCTTTGTTATGAAAGCAAGAGTGTAGACCGAGCGGTCTGTTAACCCAAATGTGTGTTACAGTCAGTAATATAGTCAGTAATACGATGCTCCTCTCACTGCAATACCGTGTTTGAGTATCTCAGAATAGATTTGACTTTTGGCAACATGACTCATGTATTCCATAAAGAAATACACGCACAAACAGCTGACCTAATTTATGGCGGCACCCCTTCAGGGTTCCTGTTCCTCCACACTCTTTTTATTCAGAGGGGGCGACATGAGACCACCTGGACGGTGCTCAGGAGGTTTGGCTATGATGACGACCTGGAGCTCCACCAGGACTACCTGTTTCCTCTCGTGTGAGTCTTCTAAGCACCAGTGTGTCAAGTTAGGATCAACATGCATCCTTCCCTTACAGATGTCAATTACCCATATCTCTCTTTTTCCCCTGCTGGGCGTCTCTCCAGGAAAGCATAATTGAAATCCATTGTCAATCGTCATCTTATTTGTCCTGTAAACACTTCAAGATTCTCTGTTTGACTTGGGACCTGTGTTGTCATCTGTATTGTATATTCAGGTTGAAAATACCACCAGGTTGCACCACTGAGCTGAATCACGATGCCTACCTATTCCTCCAGAGTATCTTTGACAAGCATGACAAGGTATTGGCAGAAGAAAATATCATTACAATTGGCTTTGAAGTTAGAAGATGGTTATCTGTACCAAGTGTTTTCTGATGAATTCATATCTGATACCTATTCCACATAACCCAGTAATACATGTTCTTTTAAGTAGCAATCAGTATCTGGTGTGGCCACCAGCTGCATTAAGTACTGCTGTGCATCTCCTCATTGTCTTCAAGAGTTTTGCCAGTTCTTGCTGTGAGATGTTACCCCACTCTTCCACCAAGGCTTCCACCAAGGCTCGTATTACGCTCGGGACTGGAGTGAATGGAATGGTGCGCAACAAACAAAACCAATTGTTTTTTTGTTTTGCACACATTCCATTCACTCCGGTTCTGAGCGTAATACGAGCCCGTCCTCCCCAATTAAGATCCACCGACCGCGGCTGCTGTAGAAATATCAAAGTCTGTAGCCTTTCCTCAATTGCGGCACCTCATGACGTCACATTGTCCGTGCCAGGTCGGCAACAGCGAGGATACTGAAGGTTATAGGCATCTCATAGTATGGACATTGCAATTTATTGCCCTGGCAATATTTGCAGTCCTCATGCCTCCTTGCAGCATGCCTAAGGCACGTTGACACAAATAAGAAGCGACTCTGGGCATGTTCCTTTTGGTGGTTTTCAGAGTCAGAACAGAGGTCTCTTTAGTGTCCTCAGTTTTAACAACTGTTACTTTAATTGCCTATCGTCTGTAAGCTGTTGGTGTCTTAACGAGGCCATTCCACAGGTGCATGTCCATAATATTTTTTGGGTCAATGAGCGAGCACAAAAAACATTGTTTAAACCCATTTTTTATTTATAAATAATATCATCACCATGCTCAACTGTGGGCTGAGTGTTCTTTTCAGCATATGCTTCATTCTTCCTCTAGACATACCGCTGAATCATCTTGCCGAAAACTTCCAGTTTTGTTTATCGCTCCACAGAACAGAATTGCAAAATCTTTGTGGTTTCTTTATGATTTTGAGCATATTGGAGCTGACTCCTTGTGGTTTTGGGTCAATAGTGGTGTACGTTTAGGAGTTCTAGCATGGAAACCTTCTATGGTTAGTACGCACCTTACTGTGCTCACTGAAACCTCAGTGCCTGTTGCCAACATGTCTTTTGCAGCCACCCAAGGGTTTTTCACAACCTGCCATCTCAGAAATCTGGTTGCAGCTGTTTTTCTGCCCCATCCAGGTAGTGTAACCACCTTTCCCTTATCTTTGAACTTGCAAACTATGCTTCAAACGGTGTCTCTGAGAACATTCAGTGCGACGTTCTCTTCTTTTAACTTTTTGGACCATTCTTTTGACTTTGTCAAACGTGACACTCAATAAACCCCTAGCCAGTACAGGTATTTCATGTGTTCCAGCTCAAGCACACCTGGTGCAACTAATGAAGCCCTTGATTAGTTGCATCAGGTGTGCTTGAGACAACACCTGTTTTGCATATTTGTGCTGTTGTGGGGGATTCTATTCAGGGGGTTGAATAACAGTGAGCCTGGAGAAGTCATTATGAGTTGCATTTTCAGTTGGATTTGGGGAAAGGAATTGAAGCATTTGTTGTGTTGAGATATTTCAATTACTTTTGTTTGATTTGCTCATTGCAAACAGCTGACAGTCTGTACATATTGACAATAAACCTGATTGTGTGTGTGTGTGTGTGTGTGTGCGTGCGCGTGTTCATCAGTTTGTTACCATAGCTCACTGTGCTTACAACGTCAAAATAATCCCTAAGATGTATATATGTTTGTTATGTGGACTTTTCCTTATGATTCCTACTACATTTTGACAAAACCCTTAAAGATGAAAGTCTAAACATAACAGCTTGATTCTTTCATTGGCATACAGAGTGCAATGATGACAATTTTGTTATTGTCCAAATGTTTTTGGACCTGACTGTATTTCTTGTATATTGTCAATGTTTTTTAAAAATATTTTCAGTTTCATTTGCAGCAATGACCTGAGTAGGTCACAAAAAATGATATTTTACCTTAAATTATTAACAAACAAAGTGGAAAGCAACATAATCACATAAAACAAACACATACACAAAATTGTCTTCAAGTAGATGTCTAAAATGGCACAATTTTCTTCAAGATGAAAATGAGGTTTGTTTTTCAGGACCGGGACTGTGCCTTGTCCCCAGAAGAGCTAAAGGACCTGTTTGACGTTTTTCCTTACATGCCCTGGGGTCCTGATGTCAACAACACGGTGTGCACCAGCGAACAGGGCTGGATAACATACCAGGGATACCTGTCACAGTGGACGTGGGTTAACACACACACTCACAAACACACGTCTTTTACTAGAATTATGGGAACATTTTGGGCCCAAATGGATTTCCATAAAAGATCCTGTTTTCTTTATTCCTTAACCTTTACGGTAACCCTGTTTCAAAAAATTAACCCTATCGTTTAAGGTCGGTTTCACGGTCAAAGATTAAGCCTCAGTATCCATTCACTCTTGTGTTTCCCTGTTCGTAGGTTGACCGCCTATCTGGATGTCCAGCGTTGCCTGGAGTACCTAGGTCACCTTGGTTACTCCATAATCTCTGAGCAGGAGTCCCAGGCAGCTGCCATAACAGGTGGGTCAAGATACCGTTGTCATGACAAATTAATATAAAAGCCAGGTTTGATGTGAGCTGCCTTATTTAGAGCCATACAGATGGATTTACTGGTATGGCTCTGATTTACTGGTATGGCTCTGAATTAGGGAATCGACCGATATGGATTTTTAAGTGTATAGATATTTATCTATAATCAGCCTTAGCCAATGACTGATAGGGGCTGCCGATTTTTCTGAGCCGTTATTTGGAGCCGATACTGCTTTTGCTCCCTCAATTTACATCATAAAAATTACACGATGATAACAAATGTTGCAAGTCTCAATTTAATAAATTAACATTTATTCAACTTAAAAAATCTATATTTAACAAATAGTAAAAACAGGTGAGGTAGAACAAGGGGCAGTGCATGGTCTGCACGCAAACTGCAGCATCTCCAGCAACACAGAGCTGCCTATGTGGACGCCTGTTTGTAAATAATGCAGGGAAAATCTGCGAACGCAGCTGCCGTATATTAGTCGATTCGATTCAAGTAAAAATGCAAGTATCGGCCCGATATATCCACCGGCCAATAAAATCGTTCTATCACCGCTCTGAATGTGTTGAGGTCTGGGGACTGCATGGGCAACCCAGTTCAACTGAACGCTCTGTCATGTTCCCAGGACCATTTTGAGCCAAAACAAGCATTATCAACTGGTACGTTATCTGTCAAAGTACCTACTTTAAGCCTTGTTGAGATGCACTGTGGCGGTAGGAAGACACCTTACAGCAGTACAGTGCTGCCACTAGCCTGCGCTGTTGACACCAGGCTAGATGACCACATGGACTCCTGTTGCTCTGGAATTAGTCTTCACCTGGCGAGGCTATAATCTCCTAAATTGTCCAGAGTTTGAACACTTGGTTTTTAGCTGAGAGATGTCAAACTGACAAGGAAATGTAAAAATGCTGACAAGTTGTGCATTCTGAGATTCTGTTCTGCATATGCATTTAGTGGCCCTATCCAAATTCTGTGTCTTCTCTGCTACAGTGACGCGGGACAAGAAGATTGACCTGCAGAAAAAGCAGACCCAGCGCAGCGTTTTCCGCTGTAACGTCTTCGGGGACAGATGTAGCGGCAAGAGTGGTTTCTTACAAGGCTTCCTCGGACGAAACCTTGTGGTCAGTGTGGTGGACAACCCTGAACGCTAAACAGCTCCAAATCTTTGTGCCAGTCAAGTTTCCGACACAACAGTCACTTAAAATACCTTCTCAGCATGTTTGGTAGTTCTCAATTTGGCCACTGTAAATGTCTGGACATCTATACACAGGGGTGCACACTTGTCATCTTTCAGCGAAATTCACAACTTTTACTTCAAAATAGTTCATCCACGTGAATCATGTAGATCTGCAATAAAAAATATTGGTGGGGGGGTCTATGTTTCATCCAAGTCATCTGCGAATAGGTGGAACACTTTTTCATTTTTGTGAATGTAGATATTTTATTCCCTGTTGAGCCACCCTGTGTCAGACATGATGCGTGAGCTAGCACAGCTTCCTGTCTGCTCTCGTGCTCTGTTGGCTAAATTGCGCTGCTTCAGGATAGACCGTCTCGTATCACAAACTCAAAGTAACTTTTAGCTGCTTCAGGCAGCTATTGTAGCTACTGTAGCTACGTAGACAATGATGAACACACTGACAGCAAGCAGTCAACTTAGCTAGGTTTCTTGTAGTTAGCTAAGTTAGCATTGCACCCTTGAAATAACTCTTGTCAGCTTCAGAGAATTTTCAGTGTTGTGCAAACTTTATTAAAGCCCCAAATAACAAATCAATGAGAAATTTTGTAGTTCTGTCTATATGACTTACATTCTTAGACTCAACCCAACATTAACAGGGATCTCTGCATTCACATGTTTGTCACCTTTTTCACCCCTGATGGGTTTGTACCCCTGTATACAGTGACGTCACCACAATTAAGATATTGACTTGATTCAAAACTAACACTTTGTAGTTTCTAAAATCGCTATATACATTTCCGGACACTTACGTTTGCCGAGTTGGTTTTTAGTGACTGTCGTGTCGGAAACATGACTGGCAATGATTTTGAGCTGTTTTGGGATTTAGTGCGTTCCTTTAAAAAAAACTTATCCTAATTGGAATATTAGTGGAATGGCTTTTTTTGTACAGTAATTTGTAGGAGGAATTCATATTTGTTTCCCTTTTTTTCTTCTTAGTGTCAAAGCACCATTAATGAAGAGCACATGTCTTACTATGCCATCAGCACTACGTACGTGTATGGTCAGGAGAAATACCTACTGGTGAGGCTTTCCTAATACAAATTACTTGCTTTTTATGTTTCTACTGACTTATTCAGTCAGCTTTAACATTTGTGGTTTGTTGGTTCGAATTCCCTGTGAATTTGTTTTAAAGGGGCCATGGTTACTGTTTACATTTGCATTGTAGTCATTTAGCAGACGCTCTCCTCCAGAGCGACTTACAGTAAGTACAGGGACTTTCCCCTGGAGCAACTTCAGGGAATCGAACCAGCAACCTTCCGACTTCAAGTCTGACTCCCTAACCACTGAGACCATCTGACACTCTACTGTTTCCACTCCTCAGCTCCATGAGGTCTTCCCTGACTTTGATGTCCTCTCAGATGCCGACCTTACCTGTGACATTGTTTGTCTAATCTATGACTCCAGCAACCCTCATTCCTTTGACTACTGCGCCAGAGTCTTCAAGGTGTGTAATGTTCAGGCCTTCTGCTGTCCCTTGTGTCAAAAGGGCTGTGCCTGATCTGCATGTTGATTATCCATGTGTAGAGCTTCTAGAAATTGGGTTAATCCAATAAACCCCATAAAACACTCCTGACATACGGTAAAATAAATGACATTGGGTTATATTTAAAAACCACCGGAAGTCTATTTCCAGTCATTGTAACAATAAAATCACATTTTAAATAGATTTTGTATTTCACAGTAGTTTGTAGTTATCAAACCTGAATTACATAGGTCCTCAAGATCAAATATTTCAACACGTTTTTAGCTAAATACATATTTTCTAATACTGAAGGCTACAATTCCACATGTGTCATGTCAGTAGGACAGTTGTGCAGAACAAGTAAGTTTGGTAGTTGACTGACAGTTGTAGGGAAGTGGGAAAATGTCAACATGCCAAAGCCCCTGTTTAGCGGGGAGTGAATGTTTCAAAGTTTAGATTTGACCAGAACTGTTACTTCCAATTTGCTGGCCCAATACAATTGATCGGGTTTTAAGATTTAGCCTATAAACCTAAATATGTATGGTAGAAAGCATCACCAGGCAAATCTGTGATGAGCAGTGTGACGACAATGTCCAGTACAGATAATGTAGAGTAGAATATTAGGCTTAATGTAGCTAACATGAATCACTTGTTTTATTAAAGTTCCAATCACCTGTATTAAAATTAAAGGCACTGGAAAAACCTGATGTTGTTGTATCCAAGAAACGTGTGAAAAAATATATTAATAAAACCCGGAAGCTTTATACATGTGGCACAGCTGAGGTTCCTGTCTGTCATCCATATTATGAGCTTTTTTTAGCAAGAATTTGAAAGGTGCCTTTTTTTTTTTTTTAGCTCTTTGTTATTTTCATAATTTTTATTTATTATAACAAAATGTGTACACTTTCCACACAGGAATCGAGGGACTGTATTGTTGCAGTCATTTACACTAGTTAATTAGTACATTAGCTTCTGGAATGGGCATCTCATATCTAGATCAGGTCTACCCAGCAATCTCCTCAAGCGCTACACATTCTAAGAACTAGCTGGATGTAGATTGGTATCTGGTTTAGATTTGTTACTAATACTAAGCGTTTTTCTGCCTCACAAATTGTAATAAACATATTTCTTTGATTAGTTTTAATATGCTTTTTTTGTCAGTTAGCTGTCATAAACTAGCTTCAGGCTGACTTCCTGTCTACAAGACTCCCCACTGCACAGCAGGCATAATTTGGGCACTAGTCATACCAGTCAAGCCTGTCCCAGTTTACCACTGAAGTAGAGAATGGATGTTTTTAAAGTGGAAGAAGCTGTTTTACCATCTATTTACCAGTATGTACTTCTGTTCAGAATTGACTTTGCCCATCCACTAATGTTATCCCATCTGACGTTTGCAGCACTACTTCATGGACAGTAAGACCCCATGCATGATGATTGCAGCCAAGTCGGACCTACAGGAAACCAGGCAGCTATACGCCCTTACGCCTCTTGAGTTCTGTCGGAAGCACAAGATGCCCCCTCCTCAGCCTTTCAGCTGCAATACGACCGATGCACCCTGCAAAGACATCTACACCAAACTGGCCACCATGGCGATGCACCCGTGAGTAAACTTTTTCTAGCTGTTTGAAAAAGTTATAAATATTGGGTCTATATTTATCCAACAAATATAGCTCTACCTCAGATGCGTCCTCTTTGTGAAGTAACAGTAGAAGGTGTAACAGTCTGAGCTAACGTGCCTCGTGGGGTTTGTGTCCCGGCCGACTGTCTGCGCTGTCCTCTGTCTTCCTCTCCACCTTCATTTCACTAGTCTTCCTACTGTAAATACAGAAAGGGGGCTTTTGATGGCAATGGTCAGATTGACACATACGTTTACATACAGTCGTACACAAATTAATTAAGCACAACAGCGGCACTTGTACCACAGGCCAAAATATTGTGGAATCTATATTTTTTTAAATGACTACTACAAAGATATGACAGGAAAATAACACTCAGATACAACATAATATACAGACACTAATTCAGGAAAAAATAATTTAATGCGTTGATCGATACAGTTATTGTGTGATGTTACGTTTAAGTAATTTGGGAAACATTTATATCCAGAAAAATTTGCATTTGTCACTACTAGCCCCCATATTGCAAGTGTGACTCACTACCAACTGAACCATCTGGAAACTATTTGACATGGTGGGAAGGAGTGAAATGATTGTTTTAATTTATGGAATCTTTTCTAACAAATAAAAATAATAGTGATTACTATGAAAGTATTGATGTATTGTTATTATGTTCAAATACAAATTATTTTTCTTGCTTGGTTGTGGTCAATGTGAAGTCCCCACAAGTGAGCCAACCAGGGATCAACCTGTGGCTCAATCTAGTTGCCCATCTCTGCATACTGTAGTTATTCATTCTGATCAATGTAATGGACCATAAGTTAAGGAGAACCACCATCAACCATGTCAGGTGAAGATTACAATGAATCAGATTTGCAGTCAGGCTTTACCGTTTAGTGATTAGACAATTAAATAGATCAAGTTTATTTAGTTCTCATTAAGAGATTGGCTGTATAGAACAAAGTGCTCAAAACATCTGGTGACCTGGGTCTTTCTGTCCTAACTCTCTTCTTCTGGGTCTTGTGTGTATGTTTGCGGTGTGCGTACACTGCCCCCCCCAGTCACGCGCGTCTGCGCTGCATGTGTACCTGTAACAAGTGCACCTTCTGCCAGCTGCAGAACTTCCTCAACTCGGAGCTGGTACAGACGGTGAAGGCCAAGCTCTACACAGCAGTTCTCCGCAGGTCCTAACTCTTTCAAAGTCTCTGCCTCAGTCCTCTCTTACATTCATTCCTAATTTTCATCTTCAGCTGCCATTTTGTTTACCCCACAGAAAGGTTTGTCTTTTTGTGTGCCAAGATCAGTGTCTTTGCCTTTCCATTCTTCAGTTCCACCCTCCTCTGTTTTGTTTCTTTATGGATATATTCAAAATGTCTTCAATTAATTTAGCACTAACTACATTTTTTCCCCATCATGCACAACCTTTGAGCACTAATTTGTTTGTCCCTGCTTCTTTTAGTTGAGTCTTGTTGTTTAGATTTTTCAACTGAACATTGTCTTGTGGACTGTCTTGCCATCTGAGTGCACACCCAGTTGTTCACAGACCTGCATTACCTGTTTCTTGATCATCTCTGTAATTATGAGGATATAATAATGTTGTGCCTACGTGACCTGCTGTTTGTTTGTATCAGTTATCTGCTGTTTTTTTCCAGTCTGTCTGAATGTCTCTGCTTGGTCTTTGTTTTCTTGTTCTCTATCCATTGTTCTTTTTTTGTCTTTCTCTTCCTTTTGTGCTTCTGTCATTACCTCTTAATCTTCTCAGACACATGACACAGGCTGACCTGAAGAGCTCCACCTTCTGGTTGAGAGCCAGCGTGGGGGCCACAGTGTTCGCCGTGCTGGGCTTTGCCATGTACCGAGTGCTGCTCAAACAACGGTGATCCACACAAACCCGGCTTCCGAAGTCCACACAAACCCAACCTCTCTGCCAGCCTAGTACCCAGAATAGCTTTGTCCTGACAGGCGAATGAATCTAATTGTATATCAGTGGCAGGTTAATATGGATCAGCCTCACATTCTATACATGTTGGCAGGTAAGCAGAGATCAGGGACCCAGCTAGACATCACACTCAAGCAATATATCTCAAGATTATGGAAAATAAAATGCTTTATGTCCCCCAAGTGATAAGGAAAACTTCATTTTATTTTATCCTTTGAGATGTTGGGAAATTGTGGTTGTTGGGAGTTTGCTACTCACCTTTCTGCAAGTGTAGGTCAATATTTAATTTATTTTGAATCTAGTGATTTCTTCTTGGTACGTAAAATTTTCTTCACATTGCCTGTATGAACAGGAACGGTGAAACCAGTCTGACATGAACTCTCACACGTCCACTGTAAAATAGACGCAATTAATATGTAAATTCTGTATATACAACCGCTTCTATATTTGTTTGCCCTACAATAGCAGGGACACTTTGTTCATATGAATACCTACATTATAATGTTAAAGTGTTACTTTTCAGTCATTTATTTTCTCACAGTTTCAGGAGAGGTTACTCTGCTGTTGATATGGTTTTTTAGTTTCCCTGGTAACGCACTTGCAAATGTGTACTTCTGAAAGCATCCATATTCATTCGGTGAGTGTTTGTCAGTGGGGTAATGAGTGTTGTCTGCGGTGAGGGGATACCCTCTTCACCTTTGGAACGGTGTGCGTGTGTGTAATCTTTATGCTGTTATTTACCAGAGCTGGTTTGCATGCTTCAGTATTTCTGAAAAAAAAACAATATTACATAAAATGATAGGTCACAACATTAACATTCCTCTCCGTTGCATTATTCCAGTTATCCAGCACACCGTCTCAATCATTAGGACAGTTACCGTGTGTTTCACCTTTGCCTTTCCAAAGTTTGTAATAAATAACTACTTTGACATGGTGTTGAGTGTATTTGTTATTGTGGTCAAGTCTAATAACCCCAGCAGTGATGTATTCCTTTGTTCTTGCTGCAGATGTTAATGTGGAAGATGAGGGCTTTGTGTGTAGTAACTGTGGTTCAGATTGTGGACACATGGGGTCAGTATTGCCTATTTCAATATCTACAAACATCAGACTGAGGGAACTGCACCTCCATGACTTTCAAAGACCAGTTGGATCTCTCTAATTATAACCCGTAGTCCAGGGCAGCTTACAGTGGGAGACATCTGGGAATGTTGTCCCGGGCCCAGTCCTGAGGGGGGCCCCAAATTTTGTTTTTGCACAGTAATTTTTTTTGCGGGGAGCCCTAAATGTGGAGTTTTGTCCCGGGCCCACATATTCCTGTTGGCAGCCCTGACGTAGACAGTTCACTGCATGAAAGTCTGTGTTATGCCCTGAAGATTAGGGCAGTGTTAATTAAATTCAGCTGTGGGACAATTTTTTTTGTTATACAGTAGCTAATGGTTGGATGACCAGAAATATTTGTTATCATGACAGATTTTGCACACTAAATCAACCACAACTAAGCCCAAAAAGTAATTGATGACCTACAGTGTCTCAATACAGAGTTTGTGGTAATAAAATACTAACTCAATACCAAAATTAAGTTAATTTCAGGAGAAATGAAAATCTGTTAATTATTGTAGCAGATCATTTTGACTTCTTTCCACTTGTGACAACTTCAGACAAAAGCTGTCATGAAGAGAGCTAAAGAAAAGAGAGCTTTACTTTCTTTGAATGTAGGCTAGGGAGAAAGGCATGTAAGAGACAGAGGAAGGGCAGGGACAGTGGCTGAGTCTGGGCTCAAAGTACATGTGCTCTGGAGGCAGCTGGTCCCCCCCAGACAACCGGTGACACGTGTATACATTTACATTTGAGTAAT
The DNA here is from genome assembly GCA_016801145.1 of Umbra pygmaea. Lineage (NCBI taxonomy): Eukaryota > Metazoa > Chordata > Actinopteri > Esociformes > Umbridae > Umbra > Umbra pygmaea. Next base: position 31,563 of record JACXGM010005998.1, read on the forward strand.
TTAGCAGACACTGTTCCTGAGCGACTTACACTAATTGCATACATTTACATTATAATTACAGTTTACATTTAAGACTAACTCAGTGAAACGCCCACGATTCAGTAGTAAGATAATGCAGTATTTGAAACAGTGAATGGGCAAAAACAGTGCTAGAAAAGGATTATACAAATAAATATAAAACATTTTTCTAAACAACAGAGATGGTGGAATTCAACTCATTCTTTTCAACATTGAAAAGGAAGAGTTTCAGATGTTTCTGGAAGATTGGTAGAGACGACTGGCACGAGGCATTCCCTCAAAGTAGGGATGTTGCTGCATTTTGACAACCTGAATGGGATTCAAGTTGACATGGGAAAGCGCATCAGTTTTTGATTCGCCGGTCCCATCTATTCTTGTGTTGGAGAAAAAACAGGCATTTTTCATATGGTGAAGGCTGTGGACTATCAGTAGATCAAGATGCTTTGGTAAGGAGTTACGGTACGACCCAGGCAGTTTCTCACATTGACAAACAAGTGAGTGTTACGAATTGAAACTACAGTAGGCATACAATACAATGGATATGATGACATAGAGACCTCACATTCAATATACTGACTTTTGTTAAGTCTCTCATGACAGGCTCGTCAGGTTACTGGGATTTGGCTGTGGGTGATGAAGTTATGCCCCTTTACACTGTTATTCTACAGCTGACTGCCGACAGGATGCCAACTAGCTAGACACTCGTATGCAGCTTCTCAGGCCACTGAAAGACTGCAGGCCTGCATGTATAGTATTTCACTGTTAAAACATTGTTTGCTGCAGTTTCATCCAAAAGTGCTGTGTAGGTGTTAGAAGACCCGTAAGGTTAAAAATAGCCTATGGCCATATTGTTTCCATGGTAATACTATTGAATACATGGGGAAGTTTTGTGATAGACATACTCTCTTTGAAGTGCCAGACGGCAGATTAAAAAATAACCGCTCTCCACAAGCACAGAACAACACGCACACTTGTAGTTTTTGTTATTTACCTGACAATCTTATTCAGAGTAACATAATACAAGATAAATAATTGAGTGCATATGTTTAGTGCACCACACACAAGACACATGCATGTTTTATGTAGACAGACACAACCAGTTGTACCTGTTCAAAATCATTGGGTGCAGGGGGTTCCGCGTGGTGTAGTGGCCTATGTTGCTGCTTCGCAGCACAACTACATCACGGTGGACAGTGTTCCATCCTGGTCATGGCATTTACGACTTGTCCAGAGCTCCAGCACGGGGTGGTGCAAATTGCTACAGTGCTACACAGGGTAGAATATTAGCAAGTGGGACTAGCGTACCTTGCCACGTAGCTCTAGCGACTTGTGTGCAGATTGGGTGCAAATCATGGAATTTACTTTTTTCCCCAGTGGAGAAATCCTCTGTTGTGTTTGCAGTTTGTTGTGGGTCATTGTCCTGTGGCATTGTGAAGTGTTGCTCAATGAGTCTGGTGGCATTTTCTTGTACATTGGACAACATTCTTCTGGACACTTCTGAATTCATTCTGCTGCTATTATGCTTTACACGATCAATAACGTTGAGTGAGCCCACACAGAGGCAGCCATAGATGCCCATGCCGTAACACTACCTCCACCATCCTTCACTGTAGAGGTGGTATGTTTTGGATCATCTGTTGTTCCTTTTTTTCTTCACACTTTTGCCTTCACATAATTGTGATGAAGTTTCACCTTCTGTCCAATAAAACTCTGTTCCAAATCTGTATTGGCTGAACTCTGTTTATGTAGCAAATGCTACTCTGGCATTTTTGTCTTTGGTGCTGATTGGAGGTTCCCATATCTTGCATTGTAGTCTTTGTAACTCTGCTGCTGAATAATGTAGGCAAGTTACATTATTTTCCAAATCGATCTACCTGGCTGGCAGAAATAAATGAGTAAATAAATAGCTAACTTTTATTCACTGGATGTAATTAGCCAGTAGGTCCCAATCATGTCAATACAAACACATTTCTAAATTTAAATGTATTACCTACATATTTTACTTCCCATTGCAAACATAGCTAACTTAGAGCCTAGCGACAAGGTTAATGTTTCAACTTCAATGTCAAATTTCAAGTATAAAAGCGTCAGTTACAGTACATACTACTTTCATCACCTACAGTAACAGCACACTAGCTGCAAAATGAACTGACACCAGATTATGATAATTTGAAATGGAAATTCTTGTTGAAAGTTCATCTTCTACATAGCAGATGTTGACAAATTAGCTACAAACTGTTGAAAAGCATTATATTTATTTATTTAACCATGTAACCATGGTTTAAATGCGAATTACTTAAGGGAATACAAATACAATCA
>JACXGM010005999.1:0-33794 GCA_016801145.1 Umbra pygmaea
TGCGGTGAAGTTCACACAAGTTACCAACCGATGCATCCTCGGTAAAATGGGCGTGTCAAGAACATTTCCGGGATCTTTAACCGTTCTTGCCAAAATGCAAACTTGTGTATTGGGACAGTACTTGGGCCACAAAAGATGACGTTTCACAAGAACACAAGAACACAAGTACAGACAAGAACACAGATTGAGAAAGGCCCTACATTTTTAGGAACAGGAATTTTGGCTGTAGTGCCTTGTGTGATCATCTGGCAGACATATCTTCTCTTATTTGTTCCAAAATGTCTTGTAATAGCTTTTCCAAAGTTTTATACATTTTTTGTAAAATACACATCTGTGTATGATTCTAGGCTTTAACGGAAAAGACGGCTCTGCCGTGGTTGAATTCATTCCGCTGCAAGTTCACAAAATCACGTATTTCACAAGAGGTAAGTGGTCGAGGCTTATCAAGGACATAACATACAAACTGCAATCGTAGTTGGCCGTCCAAACTAGCATTTATTTTGTTTTTAGTAAGTAAATGCACTCACCTGTTGTCGACATTATCAATATCTTTTGTAGTCAATTTATTATTTAGTATATGGAAACCAACATCGTTTCTCCCCTCTAGGACCAGAGTAGAACAGCTCTGCTCTACGTAATAACAAATAACATTAACCTTTTATTTTGAAACGTCATTGTACAGTATGCCTACCTTTCCAATGCCCGTAGATGCTGGACCAGTGGTCTCAACAGCATGAGAAATATGGTGGTAACCCAGAGCAGCCACATAAGTTGCACGTGGTGATGCGCGTGAAGAGCACTAAGCGCAGGCCGTACTGGGAGAAGAAGTTAGTGGACGGGCTCCAACTGCAGAGGGTGAGCCTCCTACAAGCTCCCAATCATTTTATCTAACCTTTGACAGAGAGTCAGGTCTGTATGCTGTTCTTTTTTTAAACAATGCCACAAAGAAACTGTACTTCCAGCAGATTGACAGGAAACTTTGTTACTTTCAGCTTTTATTTCGAAATTGAGCTATAAATCCAGTGTGTCAATATCTATAAAGTTCAAATCAGAAATACAATCTGAAGAAGAAATATACAGACCTGCGCCCCATAAACCTGGGTTACTACTATTCACTGTGGATATTTAAGTTCCACTTTATACCAGCCATTAGGCCAATGCATGAACAATCCATAAAGTTTAAATATATTATTTGTATTCAATATCTGTGCTATGTGCTTGAAGTCCAGTGGTGATGTTGTCGTGTTCCTGTCTGATTGCTAAATACGATTGTTCAATGGTCCTTCTCAACACAGGCATATGTACCTGTGATTCACAAGAACATCCCGTCAGTCAACAGCCAGCTGAAATTCATCAAGCATCTTGTGAGGTAGGACTGCTCAAGCTTGTTGACCAGACCTCTGTTATTACTTTGTTAATGCAGGGCTCTTACTAAATTAATTTGATTGTTACTGTTTACTCATTTAATGTGATTTGATTCATCTAAGTAGCAAGAATCAATACAGTTTACTTCAATTCAAAACAGCATTTAATGACTGTATCATTTTAAATCTTGAATCCAACCTTGTGATTAATGACAATGAATAGCTGACAAAGAGTACACTTTTCATTGCTTGTTCATATTTTTCCAACGTACTAACAATAGTTTTACACAGGTACATTGCCAATTATTGGCACCTATTTTTAAGATGAGCAAAATGGCTGAGAAAATAGTTAAAACACAAGTATCCCATTGAATTCTGGTGGGCAATTCACAATATTGACCTTTCCTGGACATGACTCTGAAAGTCATCCAACCAGGGCAGAAGACAGGAACCGATGACCATTTCCATCACATCTCTGTCTGTTTTCAGCATCAAACCCCTGGAGCTTCCTCACGGCCTCCCTGCTGAAGAAGACATGGCTGAAACCTACCTGAACAGCAAAGGGCAGCTGATCGTTCGACGTCTCCTAAAACCTGTAGAGGCCAAAGCCATTGAGCCAAAACAATCATAAACCTCCTGGTTCACCAGTGGATCTTTCTTTACTTAAATGAGAACAATGAAACTTCCTGTAAACAACTGCTGATGTGACCTGACTAGGCGTTCTTAACCTATTGTCAGGTCAGTGATAACACTTAAACAGGGTTGTGCAATGGACCTGTTTGTCTCTCATATGGACACCTGAGTATTATGCTGGGTGCCTAAAAGTCTTTAGCAGAGTTCAAGAGTCAATAGCTCACATTTTTCATTGTGCACCCACATTTCTGTGCCCGTCTACATCTTTCAATGAAATGTACACAGGTGCAAATTTCCTACAGTGCAAATAAAAACAGGAAATTGTGTATTTGTGGCCAATCAGAAACTAGACACGATTAAAATATTTTACCAGTAAAACCCATGTACATTTTATTTTCAGATATGGGCTGAGTGTGGAATATATCTTTTTTTGTATAGAAATATACGCCCATGGCATCAGGAAGTTTAAAGTTAAATACAACAAAGCACCAATGATCAGCCTCTTTTATTACGTTCAAATGATTTTCAATAAAAAAACTTAAAAACTAGGGGTAAATTCATTCTGCCATTTTGCCAAACAGAATCTGACTTTGTCCAATAGAAAATCAGTTTGACTTAACATTTCACCAATGTTCAGTTGTATGGAATGAAAACAACCCAAGTGTTTTCAGTCCACCTCTTTAGTTACATGAGATTATTAATAATTAGCAAAATAATTTGAGAATGCTTTAACTTCTTGTACTAACCAGTTTCTATTGGCAACATTTAGTTCCTCCTTTCAAACAGCATTGGCATGATAAACAAACCCCTGTGCTACTATCACACAGGATGGGGTTGTGGAATGTCCTTGGCACTTGGTTGTTGCTCAGCTGTATTTGTTCAGGTTCTACCCATAATTTAACTTTGCAAAGGCAAATTACATTAACCAATGTTAAAGTGAAAGTTCACCCATTTATAGTTCCCCCAACTGTTTCTCTTGTTTTGTTACAGAAAGACACAAATAGTGAAGATCACCACGACTACTATCCATTAGTGTTATAACCATAGAAATAGAATGGATAGAAAGGCCATTCCAATTCAAATCAATGTAGCAGAATGGACAGAGCGGCAGCCATTTTTAAGTGTACCATTCCATTGCAAAGATCTAGCAGCCTAATTCCACATTAAACCGATTCACGTGTTGTCACAGTGACAACTAACAACAATCGCCATTTTGTTGTGTACTAATCGAATGACCCTGCCAAGCAGCGCAATGGCCTTACTACCCATTCTATTTCTATGGTTATAACATGCTCTTAAACATTAAACCTGGGTTGACAAACTTGATCACGAGGGCCAAATCTCATATCAGCAGTGACCCAAATATGTGAAATGTGTTGTTCCTTTTTTTGGTCACTGAATATTTGGTTGAATCACAACAACTTGTGATTTGTTGCGCTTAAGATATTAATTTTATTTTTCATTCTGTCCAATGCAGACAGGATATACCATAAGGACACAAAACGATGCCAACGGGACAAATTACACAAGATTTGTGTTTCTGCGATTAGTATTATTTAGACACTGCCAGCAGTAACTCAAATATGAAAAAAATCATATGCATTGTTACATTTTTCTTTTAGTAACAGATTAATTGGCCAATTCGTCGCAATGGCTGTAAACACTGATAAAACATCAGAACATGTTAAACATAGGCTTTGAATTTCTTTATCGTGCTGTTCAAGCCAGGCCAGATATAACCTGGTATAAAGCATAAGGATGGAGAAGTGACCTCCATGAAATGAGGTTGACACTTGTGGCATTTACCGAATCATATTACATCATATCTGTATTTGGATGTGCCTTGTACACATTTTTATTGTGCCATACATCTTTTAAATAATGCAGTTTAGAACAAAAAGATGCAACTATGGATGTATGGGACAGTGGAAATGTTCTCTACAGCAATTCTGTGCAGAGGATATCCTAAATGAAACTGATGTCTATTAAGTTGACAATAACATGTTTACATTTTCATATTGCAATGTAGTGAAGAGCAAGTGACTATTCAACAAAACAATGTAATGCCTCTAATGGAGAAAATGTAAATACATAAAACTGGAGGAATGAAGTACCAGAAAATACAGTAATTTGTAAAAATGAGTGAACTATCCCTTTAATATAGGCAATATTTTGAGTTGTAAGTACAGTGCCTTGCATAAGTTTTCACCTCCATTTTGTACTGTGACAACCTGGAATGAAATAGGGTGGTACTATTTGTTTTACACAACATAGGGAACACTTTAAAGGTGCAAAATATTTTTTATTTATCCCCAGACTTGTTTTTTTGGGTTTTGTTATGCTGTTTACAGGGCATTTATGTTGAGCACATGTGATATTATAATTAAACAGAGGTGGACTCCATTTACTTAAAGGACAACTCCTGCCCAAAAAAATGATCCTGGGGTTAATAAAACATTGGTACCTGGTCAACGGTTCTCTGGGACATGGTTTCACGCTAATCGAATGTGCCCAGTTTTAGTGTAAAATTACAATTACCTTAACACTAGTTGTGAGGCCACAGATGAAGTAAAAAAAAATGTGCTACGTGAGCTGAACTGTAAGCAAATTGTGTTTGATTTTAGGTCACATTGCCAGCTGTAAGTCTTGCTCATTGATATGCATGAATAATCGCAAAACCTCTTGCCATAGAAGATTCCAAGTTCAGCTCACGTAGCAGAGTATGTGGTTTGACGGATCAAGTCTATGTCCCGAAGATGGTCGTCTGGCTGTATACATGAACGGTAATGTCTTTTAAACTATATTTTTTATAAACTGTCTGTACACTTAAATGCTTCGGTTTGCACGTAGGGACCCTCATTATGCTCCTGTGGAGTGTGGTGCTATTTCGAGTTTTGTTAGTGGTCTATAATAGCGATTTATTTTTACTTAATCCGTGGCCTCACAAATAGAATTAAGGTAATTATCAGTTCGCGCTAAATCTGGGCACATTCGATTAGCATGAAATCATATCCCAGAGACAGTCGACTTGGTACCAATGTGTTATTATTCCCTAGGATAATTTTGCGCCAGAGGTGTCCTTTAATTACTGGAGTTCTGATGGCAATTGGTGGCACCAGAACTTATTTAAGGGGTTCATTTCAAGTGGGTACCAATAAATGTTTATTATCACAAAATGTGTTGCACCTTCAAAAGCTTTCAGTATGTTGTGTCAGACAAATAGTAAAAATCTCCATACAATACTCATCCTTTCCAGGTTGTCACAATACAAAATGTGGAAATGTCCAAGGGGGTGAATACTTTAGGTACTGCAAAATCTAAACAAAAATGCACTTGTGGATTTTTTCATCTTAAATGTTACAAACTCCATACACGCACACAGCAGCACACACACACAGCATAAATTAATACAAAGCCTAGAAGTCTGCTAAATGGAAAACTGTTTAAACAAGAGGAAGGAACAGAAACAGTAAAAGATCAAAATGGTTCATGGTTCTGCCGGGAGGTGGGAATTATCCCTGAGAGAACGAGCGGTGAGAAGGGCCCTCTAATCGTCTTCAGAACCCGAGTCTGATCCGTATCCTCTTCCTCTGATGGCTTTCTTCTCCACCTTTGTGAATTTGGAGCCAGGTTTCTGTGTCAGGGTCGGGGGCTCCATCAGGTTCCCACTGGGGAACAAGACCGGAGGGTCATTAGGAGAAGTCACAACAGGTCGACAAATACAATAATCAGCCTGTGTTTGGGCTTAAATGACCTTTCATATCCTTAAAATAAAAAACAAGACTGAAATAACCAACAATAAAGACCATAGTTTCCGAGAACCTATTCACCCTCCCCAGACACTTCACGTTTTATTTTAGACTCTAAAATTGAATAAGTATCAGGTGTGCCAGTTCAGTGTCAGAGGCCTGAGGAGGTTTGGGGAAACTCTCTAAAGGTGGATCCGTTTGTTTACCTGTAGTTGATGATGTCCGAGCATCCCAGCCTCCACTCGAGCATCTCTGTGGGGAATTCGTCTGTGTTTCCTAGGTCACTAAATCCCACCACATAGTCCTTGGTTTTACCATCCTTCACCAATGCCAGCGTGGGAATCACCTTGATCCGCAGCCTGTCTGTAAGGAATGGCGCCTTATCCACATTCAGTTTGATGAACTTGGTCTCTAAGTGCTTCTTGGCCAGAATGCCCAGGTGCTTGTCCAGTATTTTGCATCTGTAAAAGGCAGCAGGGGGAGAAAGGGCAGGATCAGTCCCAGGGAACACCTTCCTGGTGAATGTTTCTCAAACCTCTCCTGGGGACCCACAGCAATCTCAGTTTTGTTACTTGCCTTGAACTAGCTCACCTGAATCAAGCAGCCAACTGATTTAGATGTGCTAGCTCTGGGAAACATCTATTGAATGGCTGGGTGTCCCCATGAAAGATCTAAAGAAAACACTACCATAGTAGTGCTGGAATAAAGTTTAACAGTGCAATATATCCCTTAAAAACACATTTGCCCTTGTGTTCTGTGCTAAACGTATTTGTAAATGTTTGTGGCCTGAGCCGAAAAGAAAACCTCTGCAGTGCAACCATGGAGATTCCTATGTAGCCGCAGCTATCACAGTGTTGAAAGAATCTAACCAGTAGTTCCCTAAGTTGGTTCCCTTAGCTGCCAAGGTGAAAGGCATCTGCCATTTGTAACTTTGTCAAAAGAGCAGGCCTTTTAACTTGATTGGCTTAATAACTGGGAGCTGAAGCATCCTGATTATTATGGGGTGGCCTACTGTTTAAGTGCAGGCATCTCCAACCCTGGTCCTGGAGAGCTACTGTCCTGATTGTTTTTACTTCAGCCTTAATCTAGCACACCTGATTTGAATAATTTGCCAATTGATGAGCTGAACAAGGTGACATTTTGAGCAGTTTGAGTGAAAACCTACAGGAGGGCAGCTCTCACGGACCAGGGATAGAGACCCCTGTGTTAGTGCATCTGACTGGTTCCTGGAAGGCCACAACTTCTGCTACAATGATAGACACACATAAACCAACTTCCAACTGTGTTGCCAACCTGAAGGTGGAGTCTCTGTAGAAATGGCAGACCACACGATTACTCTCCTTCACCTCTGGGAAAAAGTCTTTCTCACTGGAGATCTCCTTGTATTCCCCATGCCCTTTAGACAACCATTCCTAAGGACACAATACAAACACGCATGAGTACTACAGGTATGAATTAACTGGATGGACAAAAATAAATGCTTGTTAAGCATCCTCTTTCGCCTGTGCCACCCACATACCTGCTTCTGTTTTTGGGATTTCTTGAGGGCCTCCATCCTCCGCTCCTTTAACTTTTCCATCTCGTCATCATCCATGCGCTCCAACTTCCCCAGTTCTGCATCCAGCTTCTCCTCCACTATTCTGGCTGACTGCAGCACCTGCTGCTCCAGCGCCTTGGCCATGATCTCCATGGATTCACTCGCCATGATGACGTGCTGTATTGAAGATTCTGAGTGACAGTTCTGGAGAAAGAGATGGGCAGCAGGTGACAAGATTCAAAGACAATGTAGACTAAATATTTGTTGGCCTAATGATTTAGACAACTAGTTTACTAGTATTCAGGCTAGTTTGTTAATTTACAGGATTGCTTCTTAACCCTCTCTTCAACAAAGCAATGTAGTATATCACAGTGCAATACGCGTCGCTGCGTCACCAATGTCCCATAAAACACACAGCACTGACATCTGGACTCATTGACTGGCCCTTGCTGCATACACCATATCAAAACCCTGCTAGGTAAATCTTCACTCTATCTTAGCATACCATACTATAGCAAAGCCTACCCTTAGCCTACACTCTAGCAGGTATTATCAGATTCATGTCATTAGCCACACCTCATTTGCTAATGAATGGCAAATAAACATTGAGGTCCCATCACCCTCACTGACTTTAAAGAACAATTATCCGAGGTAATATCTGAACATTATTCATGTTAATCTCCTTCATTTGTACATGTATGCACCAGCGATTTATAAATAAAAACTGTCAACAATAACAACAACTCTGTTAGTTACGTCGTTGTCTAACTTAGCACCAACCGATGCCGGTAGACAAAGTGCGAGTCAAACACCAGGCGTCAACTAGCTAATGTACTGAGTACCTAGATAGCTATGTTTGTTAACTATAAACTAATTACAAATTAGCATGTTGATACAACATTTGGCATTGTCTATATGACGTGTTTTACAATCAATTCAATAAATGTAGCCAATTACTGGCGCAATACTAGTATAGTACGGTCTTAGCTAACTGTAGAGCTAGGCTAACAAATGAACGTGCTAACACCTGCGTGGCCAAGGGAACACTGGCTACCGATATGTTAGCATAGCAAAGATACACTAACGATGGACATGTACTGGCTTTAATACCCTGATAGTAACGCGAACACATAAGATCTTGCACAAAACAAAAACAACCACCTAATTTTACATGGACGACTGACTGGTGTGTCAATACAACAGCTACTCACCGACCGCGGTCCTGTTTCAAAGATGCAGCCCAACAACACGCAGCCGGATTCTGCTAGCAACACTAAACATCTTCTTCTTCTTCTGTGATATCTGGCAGATCGCAACCGACTTAATGGTGCAAATACTGCCACCTACTGTACCGGAGTGTGAGGCCGGTCACGGCCCACCCAATTCAGCTCCACCCAACACACCCCACCAACACTTAACATGACGTCATAGGCTTGGTATAATGACAAAACTTTTTAAAATAAAAGCCCGAAGGTCAATACATATAAAAGTGTATAGTTGCTTAATTAGGATAGTATAACTCTAAACAAAGGCAGGTTTTATGACGTTTTAACCATCTACAATGAGTGAGTTATTATGGGGATAAATAAAATGTATTTGAATAAAGGTTTTAATCATAATGTTTTAAAATGTTATAATTGTTGCCTACGTTTGGATAGATCAGAACCTAGTGAACAATTAGCCATAGAAAATCTGCTGGCAGTTTGAATAATTTGTGTTATACTGAGTTCAATGGGAGATAGGTCCATGTTAGAGACCCTAATGAACATTTAGCCATTTAATATCTGTTGGCAGTTTGAATAGTTTGTGTTATAGTACAGTTTGCATATGCAACCCCAGCCTATTCTGAGTTCAATGGGAGATGGGTAGCGGGTCCATGTGCATGTGTTTCTAAAACTAGTCTATTTCTGTGTAACCTGGGGTAGCCAACTATAGTGTTCCTAAAGTTTGCTTACATAAAATGCCGTATATTCACATTAAGTGAATCCAGTAGGCAAGAGGACAGTATTACAGTTTTTTCCAATTGCTAACACACTAAAATGACATGCATAGCACAATTATTTAAACTGACACACAAAGAGCAAAACCTCTTCTTAAGTCTTCAAAAGTCTAAACACATTTTCTGCTTTACACACATTTTGCAATTCGAAATGGCACTTTTTAAATGCACTGAACACAGTTCTCTGCATAAGACACAACAATCTGACAGCAAGTCACATGTTTGCCATTTCAAAACACTGCCATTCAAAATGGCACTACATTAGCTATTTGGCCCACATATGTACCACCTGGCCAAACACCTCAATGCTTAATTGTTACCACTTCAATCAGGAAGTAAGCACTATAAAAAGACTACATGTGAGCACCGTTTGGTTGTTTACAACAACAATGGAAGTCATTGCAGAGAGAGGAAGAGGACGAGGGAGGGCAAGAATAAGAGGGGGAGGACCCAGCTGTGTGGCAAGATGCTGCCTAATTATTTTTTATTTTCGTGAGCATATTTTTGTACAGTCCAATGTAAATATTTGCTGTGCAAATGTTGACCTGACTTGTTTGGTGAAAAATAAAATATAGTAAAGATGAGTGTTTTCATTATGCCCAACAGTGGGTGGTTGGTTAGACAAAAATCTGGTAATATGAATGAAGTGTGTGCCATGTGGTGCAAAAGTTTGATTTTTTAATAATGCTATATGTAGTTTTGGTTGCAGTGCTTAATTTTGCAGGATATATGAAATATTTTGCAGTTTGGGTGTGTGGTTTTGTGAATTGTGTTGAGTATTTTGATAAAACCACACTAGTTTGCAAAATTGTGTTTTAGCAATTGGAAAAAACTCTAAGGCTGTTACAAGCAATTTTATGAATAAAATCCCAAGGTTCTTATTCACACATGTTCAAGTAGACCATAAAACATCCCTTTAAAGTGCAGGAATAGAGAGGAAACAGACAAATGGAAAAACCAGAGACACAATCAGCGCTTATTCAGCAAACAAGCAAAACAAGATTAAATCATTTATCATCTAACATAAAGAACATATTTTATAAATTAAAATAAACAAATTATACCTTTAAAGAGGACTAACACAGCCCCCAACAAGTTGGTCATTTATTTACTAAACACATTACAGACAAGAAGTAGGAAGTGAAAATGACAAAATAAGAACTCTGCAATTATCAGGACATAATCCTGCACAAAACCAACACTTTTTGAAAAAGATGAATAGCTGTGATTAAAAAACAGAAATATAGTGAGAAATGGGTGCAGCATTTTGATGTTGATCTGTTTGTATGCTGCCCCCCAAACATTGCAGACTGGTCCAGGAACCCTGGGGGCTTGCCAATATGCATTGAAAAGCCTTATTCTTCCATGGTTTACATGTTTTTACACATAAAAAATATAACATACGTTCTTGTGTTCTTTGGGATAAATATGTAATAAAACCTCATTCATTGTCAGCGAATGTTGGATATAATTTATTCATGTTGTAGCCATGGGTCTGCTGAATCCAAAACCATTACCAAAAGGCACTTCAGTGTATCTCAAAGTATGACTGGGAGTCAAAATAAAACACAGTACAATTGCATTTGGTTACAATTCACTAGCTTTACAATAAATTATCAATGATTATTGCAATTAATTACAACAAGAGCTATTATTCTGAAAAAAATACAGTTTGTGTTGTCAAAACCGTAATCCAACACACACTGAACCCTTGGTTCTGACCATTGTGAACACGCAGGACACGTTGTACACTCAGTTAGACCAATGCTTAACGTCACCTTATAATCGTATTTTATTTGCAAAGACAAAACTGCAGCTAATATCAGTTAAATACAAACTAAGTGCCACGTAGTCAAAATCTAATAAACTATAACGATTTTATATAAAACTCAAAGCACTTTAAAAGTATAAAAGTATCTTGGAAAAAAGCAATGTAAGTTGAAAGATCGACCCACTGAAGAAATTCTTCATTCAAGCTTCTGGCTGCGAATTGCCTTGAGTGTGGAGTTAAAATCAAAGTAGATGGAGACGTCGTTTTAATCTGGTCAAGTCTGTGGACAGTGAATATCACTCTTCCACTCAGTTGAGCTTGTTTTTAGCATCCGGTAAAAACAGACTGGGGAACAGCTTCTATCACCAAACCATCAGGCTGTTAAATGGACAACCCAAATTCTCTTGTGTAAATGTTTACATGTACAATCCTATTTTCACTTTGACTTTTTGTGTATTGTATTTTTTTGATTTTCACCTATTTTAATACAGCATTGTTGAAGCTGTGGCAGAAGATTTTCAATGTACAGTGTACATGCATTTAAATCTGTTTCTGTGCATGTGAAAAATAGACCAAATTAATTTAGGTAGCCATGAAAAAAAAACAATGTTAGCAGGGATAATATAGAAGCTCATAGGCTAGCCCTAGTCCAATTTGTTTAGAATGTATATGTGGCCCCATAAAAGCAATGAGCTTGAGGATAACTTCATCCTTTCTCCATCACTCCAAATAACACACTAACTCAAATCATAAATTCAATTAAGAAGTTCCAAGTTTATTATCAAGTTCTTAGAAAACATACAAATGATGTCACAGCTTCAGGTCTTCAGGCACAGGTCAGTTGTTACAGACAGGTACACTGACCAATGAGATACTTCCTTCTGGCCCTACCCCTTTTGTAGCATTTTGGCAAATGAGGAGAGGTGAATACTTTACAGTCACTCAGAGACCACAACATAGAAATTCTAATGTAATAAACTCAAAGAGTAAAACATTGGTTCACCTCTTAGGTTCAGAACTACATTCATTTCACCAGAATATCAAATCTTATAGCTGTAATCATGTATCCGGTACAGTAGAATCCATTTTAAAACCATGTCTTCCACACTGCTATTTTTGGTGGCGTAACCCACTACCAGATGTATTAAATATAGGTGGTTAGTTAATAAGTACTCAGTTTGAGCTTGATTCTTGCAAAAGCAGGGACATTTGAATTATTCACAGACAAGTGTGGGAAAAAGTACTCACTATTGTAACTCGCTGTCGGACAACGTTTTGCTAAAAATGTAATGGAAAACTTTGCATACCTATCATGTTTTTTTTACAATCTGTTAGGCATCAGCAATATATTATCAGGGGAACACTTCCAATAACTTTGTAGACCATGATATCTCACAATTAGAGATGGTTTAATCCTGTGATGCCACAGGAGTTTGTGGTGCCATTGTCATGGTGTCGCATATGTATAATCATTTTTGTCATAGAAAGCAGTGACAGCAAAAAGGAGAGCCTTTGTGCATCAGAAATCTCAGACTACTCCCCTTATATCAATAAATCTGCACTAGTTGCGTAGCACCTGTCCAAAGACATATGATACGGCTTTCTCCAATATTTCCTCCCCAGCGTAGTAGAAGAGGAATCTACTTCACCCCATGACTGTCTTAGCTAACCAAAAAACAGGTTGCATAAAATAGTAAAGGAAAAGCTTTGGCCAGCTTCTGGTCTCTATAGCCGCACGCGCAGGCAAGCGCACACGCACACACGCACGATGAATGACCAAAAGAGAGCATAAACTACAGTTGATAAAACACTACTGGTAAACAATACAGGAGGGAAAACAAAAACATCTACATAGAAACAAGCTTTTTCTTTTGAAACTTAACAAGAGGCGGTGTTGAAAACACTATTTACATGCTATGACAAGGTTCGGCACTTTTTTGCAGAGGAAAAGTACAAAAAATTGCTTGCTTTTTAAAAACAAACAAAGGTTTTTCCCAACTGTTCTTTTTTCGCCTCATCTTGCTACCATGTCACTTTCCAAATACTTCAGAGGCTTCGGTGGCAGAGCTTGGAGTAATAAACTGGCTGATGTTAAGCAGAGAGAAAAGAATAAGGAAGAATAGAGATCCTGTTCTTTATCCCCAGAGAACAGGCGGGACAGCCATAACTATGTCCTTTGCCAAGATGACTGGCACTTCCAAAAACCTACTGGCCAAACCAGTCATCACTCATCACTTCCAGTAGGTCTCAACCTATAGGGCTTACAGGAGGAGGGGTCCCGCCCCAACCCCTCGGACCCAATAAGGTTGGACAAGGTGTTGGGCAAAGCTCATGTTCCAGTCGCTGAAGTCTAGTGTTAGGTTCGGCTGGTGGTGTGACAGGTCAGACCCTGCGTACGTCATAGTAAACGGACAGCTTTACTCTGGTGATGTCACAATGCCCAGCATTCTGGCATCATGACAACATGTTCCTGTTAGCAGAGAGCTCCCTCCACGAGGCTATGATGTAACAATAATGTGATGATGTAACAGTATACCAATCAACGGACCATTGAGATTAGAGGACCAAAGCTGGATCTCAAGTGGCCTGCTGTCCCTGCCCACCCCACACCTGTCCTCTAGCCCCTCCTCCTGTAGGCTACAGGGTGTGTGGTTTGATATGCAGGTTTTCCTCCCCTATGTGATCTTCAGTGTGCTCCCATAGGTCTGCTGCACGACCACCTGCACGTTGTCCAGGATAAAGTCGAAGGCCATGCTCCAGACAGACTCTGTAGACCGCTGCATTAACCTGCCGCACAAGACACCACCATACAGTGATGGAACAGAAACATACATTGGCATCTCAAACCACCCAGTCCCTGTACACAAGCACTATACAAACACAAGCACTCATCTTTCATAACCAAACACAGCATTTTATTTTAGATACAGTGGGAAGGCAAAGCACAGTGCCTATAGAAAATCACCATAACTCCTTTCTGTCTTAAAGCCTCAAATCAGAGCCCATTAAAAATATATACTTTTGTTCCAGCTTTATTTACACATTCTGCCTTACAACATTCAAGTAACGTAAAAAGGCAACAGTACGGAAACGTAAAAAAAAAGAAAGAATAACAGTGTTGGATACGTGATCAGTCCCATGATTTAAAATCTTCGTAGAGCCACCTTTTGCTTTTATTTGAGTCATCAGTCTGTTTGGATATGTATCTATTAGCTTTGTGCACCTCGATTGTGGAATATTTGCCCATTCCTTTTTTGGAGAATTGTTCGATTTCAGTTAAAATCCGTGGTGAGCAGCGATTGACTGCTGTCTTCAAGTCCATCCATGGATTTTCAATTGGATTTAAGTCAGGGCTCTGATTTGGCCACTTAAGGACATTCACCTTCCTATCCTTAAGCCACTGTGCAGCAAGCTCTGCACTGGTGGAACCCTGATCACGCACCTGGATCAACTTAAGGAGATGGTAGTGGCACTCGCTGGACTCTTGGGCGCCCTGATGCCATCATCACAACAATTGAACCTCTCTCCTTGAAGTTCTTGATGATCTGATAAAATTGTTAATTTAGGTGCAATCTTACTCACAGCAATATCCTTGCATGTGAAGCCATTTTTGTGCAAAGCAATGATGGCAGCATGTTTCCTTGCAGGTAACCATGGTTGACAGAGGAAGAACAATGATTTCACGCACCACCCTCCTTTCAAAGGTTCCCATCTGTTATTCTAATTCAATCAGCATGACAGAGTGATCTCCAGCCTTGTCCTCGTCTAACACTCTCACCTGTGTTAACGAGACAATCACTGACATGATGGCAGCTGGTCCTTTTGTGGCAGGGCTGAAATGCAGTGGAAATGTTTTTTGGGGATGAAGTTAATTTTCTTGGCAAAGAGGGACTTTGCAATTGATTGCAATTCATCTGATCACTCTCACTGACATTCTGGTGTATACGCAAATTGCCATCATCAAGTCTGAGGTAGCAGACTTTGTTGAAATTAGTATGTGTCATTCTCAAAACGTTTGACCACGACTGTACATAGCAAGCTAGATTTTAGCTATCAGGTGAAAAGCCTAATCTGACTCCGAAGTGCGACGTCACTTTGACATGAGCTACATCACTTCTAGCCTTTACCGATAGTTTATGAGGACAGTGCGCTCTGTTTAAGAACAGCGTCCTTAATCAGACAGATTATTGAAGTGGCAAGCAAATGCCATTCACGTGTCAAATACAAATGTAAATGTCTGCATTTTCGTGTTTTGCTTTGTTTTCCTGGCGTGGCAGCAATGTTTTTGCCGTGGCTAAAATGAATGCAGTGGAAACGGCACTATGATGGTACGCTCTCGTCACACGTCTGGTGTAGTTTTGGCGTGAGCTACTTACATCGCAAAATTGACAAAACGTATTTCCTTTGTCCTGTAAAACACCATTATTGCAACTGAAACTGAATTCTGAAAGGACAGACCCACAGCAGTACAATGACCCTAAGTTTAAAGTTCTTACCTCTTCATGCACTTGATGACCAGATCGAGTTTCTCCAGGTCTTTGTCCTCAATCAGATCGGTGCAGTACTTTACCACCTGCAGAATGTCCTCCTCCATGGGTTCTGAGGAACCAAATTTTTTAAAGAAAATTTTTTTAAGCTGAATTTTCACACACACCAAAAAGTTTTAATTAGCTGAAAGATTCTCCGTTTACACATCCATTTCCTGTGTTGATAGGAATACAGTTCACTATGCAGGACTGATTGCCTTTATTTTCAATGCCGACTTTTTCTCACTTTATATTCACTTTATTTTTATTATTTTTGTTTACGTAATGAGACTTCAGTTCAAACTGACCCTGATAAAGGCTGAAATGAGCTCAAAGTAATTTCATACATGGGTTTTGAATCTTTAAAAACACAAATTCAAATACAATTAGAAAACAACATAAAAAACAACTCTGATTGTGATAATTTTTTTACCATTTTCTTCCCCTCCCAATTTGCACTATCCTTGTCGGCAGCTCCACAACTCCTTGGATAAATCTGTGGGAAGGTGAGGGGCGCTCACATGGTTCATCCAACCACATGTCGCCGATTCATATCGCACTGTTCACCCAACACGGAAGCATTTAGTCGGGTCATGCACAAGATTATTACGTTCACCAAATATACTTCCGCGATTGAATTTACGGGCGCCTGATCTGCACACAAGGAGTCACTGGAGAGCGACCTGGCAGGATAGATAATCTGACCCATCTAACCCAAATCCTGGCAAGCACTATGCGAGGACTCATGCAGGAGGTCCGGGGAACGTCAGAGAACCCATAGTCAGGCTCGAACCACTATCATGATGTAGACTGTCCTGTAATGCAGCGACACTATCCCACCTGAGATGGTGGTGACCCATTCTTGGAGAAGTGTTCGGATGTCAGTGAAGTCAAAGGCTCCAGCCAAGGTGGGTTCAGGCCGGGGGATGCACTTGGAGGGCGTCCCTGTGGCATCCTGCTTCAAGGAGGAAGTGGAAGGTCCATTCTCCAGCTGGGGGGGGGGTCAGTTCAGGTCATTAATTCAACGAAGAAAAACTGAGCTGACCTTGGGTCAGAGTTTAGGGTCTCACCTTGAGGCCGTTGTGAATGTCTCTCGGTTTGAGTGCGTTTGGAAGGGCTTTGGCAGGGCTGTTTCCTGTTGGGCGGGGCCTCTTTAGAGGGGAGGGGCCTTTCTTTGAAGGGCTGACATGGGTGTTTTTTCTTTTGTAGCGACGCTTAACACGGCCCACGCCCGCCCCCACCTGCTTCAGCTGCAACAGTGGGTTCCTCTGCTCTGCTACCATGAGAGGACGAGGGGGGCACGAGAAGGAGACAGAGTTTAAAAAACAGAAAGACAGAAGAACAGATGGTAACAAAATGGACATTTGACAAAATCGTCTACTTCGACCTATAGACCCAAACGAGCAAACACACACTTGGTCTAGCCGGAGACCTCCACCGCCTGGGTGGTCTTACCTGAGATCTCCTGAGCGCTTTCTCTGCGGACGTATGCTGAACGAAGCTCTTCCTGGAGCTCTCTGGGCAGAGCTGCAAACACATCCGGGTCAACCTACGAACAGACAGGATATGATGTGTGTGTTTGTACAAATGTTTACTCTACATAATGTTGATCTGTACAAACCGTTCATCTGTGTGTAATGTGTGTTAAACTTTCAAAATGAGGACAGTCATGCAAAGAGAGGACATTTGGACTGTCCTCACTTTTGAAAAGAAGCTTCAGACTTTGGGTAGTCTCACAAGCCAGATGGCTACAGTATTGACGTACGGACAAGTTTGCATGAAAATTTGCACTGGAAATTTAACAAAAAATTCCCGCCAAAGTTTCCGCATCTCCTACCAAAACTCGGGATTGTTTGTAAAAGTTGTTCATCTGAAGATAATTTTTTCTCCTCTACTTCTGAATTCGCAACATTTTTAATAAAAATTGCACTCTTACCAGAACTTGTGAACAAGGTCTGGCCACACGAGACTTCAAATCAGACTTGGGGTAAACTTAAATGTAATTGAGGTTAAGGTTAGGGAATATTATTTTGTGTACTGAATTAGCGGCCCTCACCTTGATATTAAAAAACAATGTGTGTGTGTGTGTGTGTGTGTTTACCTGGGAGAAGTCTGGCAGTTCCAAGATGAAGCCTGTGGAACCAGACAGTCCAGGCTGCTGCTGGATCTGAAGCACCAGTGTTCCTGCTGAAGGACCCCTGGACGAAGGGGCGGCGGAGGTTACGCGTGGAGACAATGGGGGACTGGGCTGTGGAGAGGATGGCCGAGGGCTAGCGGGGTGTGGTCGTGATGCGCTGTGGGCCCTCGCTGTGTCTCTGTGGGTCCACGAGCGCTCCACCTGCTCTCTTAACTCTGCAGGCAAGGCGTCCAACACGGAGCGATCCACCTGAAACACACGCGCTTTCAAACAGACACCAACGAGGCTTCAGGAGCCAGCCAGAAGGCTTAGAACGGCCTGGCACCCTGGCTAAGCTGAGTTTTAACATTGATAATAGAAATTTTACAGATGCACTAAACCAGGTGCAAGTTACAGCAGTTACTAATTTTCATACTCTGAGGATTTTAGGGCATTCTATTGGTGCTTCAGTGAAACCTTCACCCAGCTGGACCAATCAAAAACGTGCCAGCAGTGCACTGGGAGGGCAGTACCTGTGAGGGGGACGGGACTTCAATGCTGAGATTGAGGCGTGTCCGAATGTGGTTAGGAGTGCGCATAGTGGGCGGCGGCTCGCCTTTGCTTGTCCCCGCGATTGGCTCGCCGGGCGATAGAGGGCGGGGAGTAGAGTAAGGGGCCAGGACACTGGAAGAGGAACTCTTCTCCTGATTAGGTTCAGCCAGAGAAGCGTTATGCAGTGAATCTGAGTGAGAGAGAAAGAGAGATGAAGACAGAGAAGGTCATAGAAAGAAAGAAACAGCGCCCTCAACGATAGTCTCTGTGAGGTCATTTTACTCTGTTCCGATGTAGCAGGTACTATTATCAGAGTACAGGTGTCAAACCAGTTCCATGGAGGTGCTATTGCATACTGGTTTTGGGACACACCTCTGATCCAGGGTGACTTAAAGCGAGTCCATACGTTTTCATACTTGGCTTTCATTGTAACACATACCTGAGTGGCTGTGCTTGGCCTGGGGCCGCTGGACAAGCAGCATGTCTCTGATGGAGCGGCTTTTAGGGCCCGAGGGGTCATGGGGTGTGTAGTGGGCCGCCTCAAGGAGCTGCACCTGGAGGCCCACCCCCCTCATGTCCTGGACCTCCAGCCTCATGGCATGGAACAACTTGATGACCTCACTGGCGATCAGCTGACCGCTGTCCGTTGGCTGGGCGAGGGTCACAGACCTGAGAGAGAAACCGGCCGGAGAAAACGGACCAGGTCACACAAACCCCCAGCCACTCCAATTCAAGAGGCTTAATTGGACTGGAAAACATTAGTTTACATTGTAAAATCAATTGGACAACAACAACAACAACAACAACAAGCCATGGCGACTCTTCCTCACCTGGCCAGATTATCACATATTCCATGACCCCCGTATTTGGACGGCTCCAAAGGGGCATCGGCCTTGCGAACCATGATCTTTAGGGTCAGTCTTCGACCCTTAAGCCCCGCCCCCTGCAGACGCTTCTGCACCTCCATGGATAGGTTGGTCAGGAAAGAATGTGCCTCATCCACCTGGAGAGCACACATGGATTCTCTATGAATATACCTCAGTTCAGATCAAACAAGCTGCAACCAGTTAAAACTGGAATGAACCAGCCCTGACCTGTGTGAAGCGGATGTTGTAGTTCATGTCGGCCGAGACTGACTTCCTCTCCTTCTGGCTGCGAACGGGCCGGTCGTCCAGGCCTCGGCAGAACCTGAACAGCGTCTGGCCTGTCCGAGGGCCGAACTCCTTCTGCAGCCGCTGCAAAGACACCTGCTGCAGGTCCCCACAGGACCTCACGCCGAGAGACGCCAGCTTCCCACCCATAGAACGTCCCACACCTGTACGTCCACAGACATGGAGGGAGTGAGAGCAAGAAAGAAGCTGCAGAAAAAAGGTCTGCGGACACAGGTCGTCTCATCCTGTTCCCTCCCACAACAACAGCTTTCCGTGGTCGCAAACTGCTGTCCGCCGCCGCCACTTTAGACTTTACAGTGCTGCTCTCTTGCCAGCAATTGCCACTGCCAGTATTTGTGCCCTAGGGTCAATTTCACTACGTGCTCAATTCACCTAAGTACTCTTACTGGGCTGTACCAGGGAAAAGGCTAGATTCACAGAAAGCTGAACTGCCTCCTCTGTATGTAGCCAAGCAGGGAGGCCCTTACCCAGGCCTGCTCTGCCAGGTTCCTCGTTGGAGAGCACACACCTGAACTCACACACAGCTAAGAGCCCTGGTTAATGAGCTGAAAGCAGCAGAAATTGACACATACAATCTCTTGAGACTACCCTATTAGATATAGTCTACATTTTAGGAGCATGATGATCTGCAAGCACCGACAAAGCAGGTAATCAATATTTAAATGGAAAAGGCTAAAGGCTTACTCAACGTACGCACGTTGAGCCTCGATATTTCACCACACATTGACTCACATTAGGCTGAGCGTCCTATACCTCTTATCATTATCAATATAAATTTACTGACAATGAGGTAAACTACTGCACAACTATTTTTAACTTAATTTATTAGAAAAGATGACTGCCATTAGGTTTTTGTACATGACCAGACTGCCCTGCCACACACACAGGACTGTGATCTCACATATACAGTGGGATCCAAAATTACTGGCAACCCTGACTGGCAATGCACAAACAATACTTAGAAAACATAAGCAATATAATTAGATAGAGAAATACCAAAATGTGAGAAACCCTGTACTTTACAAACAAAATCATTTATTGATTAAATAAAAAATCAATTATCTCGAAATCAATATTTCACACTCAGTTATTGTAAAGAACATCTACCTAAATTAAACCAGGAATTCAATTCCACTTATTGAAGTTAATCTAAGTCTCAAGGAACTCTACTGAGTCATTGCATCACTTCCTGTTCCACTAAGAATAAAAATTAGGTAACGCATGCAATATCCCTTTGTCATCCAACACCATGAAGAACAAAAGAACTGGCAGTTCAAAAGAGACAGATGGTCATAGACCTTCATAAATATCTTGTAATGGCTACCAGAAGATCCACAAACAACTGAATATACCACTGAGCACTCTCAGGAACATTATTAACAAATTCAAAAGATATGGAACAGTTAAACCTCACGAGTAGAAGACGCAAATGCATTTTGCCCCCCAGCATAGGGAGGAGGATGGTGAGAGAAGCAACAAAAACTCACCAGGTTTCAAAAAGCACCATAATAATAATAATAATAATAATGCATTCAACTTATATAGCGCTTTTCTTCCAAGGAACCCAAAGCGCTTTACACAGTGAGGGGGAAAGCCCACCTCATCCACCACCAATATATAGCACCCACTTCCACAACCACGGGCTCTTTGGAAGGGTTGCCAGAAGAAAGCCCCTTCTGACACAAATACACAGACGCAAGCGCTTCGAGTTTGCCAGACGTCATTTAAATTATGACTGGAAGAAGCTGCTCTGGTCAGATGAGACCAAAATCTTACATTTTGGTCAGATACAGCATCGGCATGTTTGGCGTAGAACAGAGATGCCTACAAGGAGAGGCACCTGATAACCGTGGTGAAATATGGTGGTGGGTCAGTGATGTTTTGGGGCTGTTTTAATTCCAGAGGTCCAGGGCCACTGATGGAGATTGATGGCATAATGAATTCCACCAAGTATCAGGCAATTTTGGCTGACAATCTGGTTGCCTCTGCCAGAAGGCTGGGACTTGGCCATAGGTGGACCTTCCAACAAGACAATGACCCAAAGCATACCTCAAGATCCATACAGAAATGGATCCATGACAACAAAATCAATGTTCTATCATGGCCATCTCAGTCGCCGGACCTCAATCCAATTGAAAACCTGTGGGCTGAGTTGAAGAGGGCAGTTGGTATGCGCAAACCCAAGAATATGAAGAGTATTTTGAGTTTTTTTGTTTAAGTTTTTACAGTATTGTTTGTGCATTGCCAGTCAGGGGTGCGGGTCAATTTAGAGCCTTTAGGTTACTGCTTCACCTAAACAAGAGAATTCTATGAATACGACCTACTTAGAAAAGACCTACAACTCGTTAACACTAATCTCCGAAACACAAAGAGATTGTTGTTCCATGTTCTCCATGTTTAATCTCCATGTTTAAGTACACTACAAATGCAGACTGTGCCACAAACATCTATCTCATAGTATCTGTGTGTGTGTGTGTGTGCATGTATGCGTTTGACCAGCAGGTGGTGCTGTTCTAACCTGGCAGGCTAGTAACAGTTTGGTCCCTAATGAAGTCGTCCACTTCCTCTGGTCTCAGGAGGAACTGTCCGTCCGGCTTGGCCTTCCGGGTAGCCATCCTCGCCAGCAGGATGTTTGAACCTAGACAAGTCCGAGGTGAGAGGTCACAGAGGTTAAACAGACAGTTGAGTTTGAGGAAACTATGCAGATAAACTGCTCCCTTGTTGCAGGTTGTAGGAAAACAGGGGTTTTACTTTTTCCCTCAGTGTAAGAACATCTGGTGCATAAAATAACTTGTTTGATTTTTGGAACATTCTGACGCAAGTATCAAATCGATGGCCAAGCATTTTCGTAGTTTTTTAACCAAGCATGTAGGAGTGAGATGACATGGTTCACATTGAAGATTTGTTGCTAAATGTTCATATGGGGGGGGCACATTACCTGCATGTAATATTACCCTGAATATTTGATTTTACATGGCTGCAATTGGTAGACTTAAAGATATAACGTAAGGTCTTCGTTAGAGTAATCTCTGAAACACGCAAGGTCTCATGTAACTTAGTCTCTTCACTAAACTTTCCTTAGCAAAAAGGAAATTCAAAATCTAAAATTTCTATTTGGTTGTGTTCCGTCTCCATGTTTAATGACCACCTTTGCTCAATTGTGATTTGACCAAATAATCAGTGACGATACCAAAAATATAATTATTTCACATATTTGAACCACTGCTGGCAGACTCCGTGTCACGCAAGACTCCGTGTCACGTTCCGTCGGGATGAATCAGTCTATATCAGCATACCCCTGCTGGATGTATGTAAAACCGCAGAACCAGCCTCAACCAGAGGAGGCAGCATTGCCCACCCATGCCCACTGAGGCCAAACACCCGGTCCTCTCCTCGATGTCTGCGCGGATGGAGCTGGCCAGCTCGTCTGGCGTAACACCCAACTCTGCCAGAAGGGCGGTGCCATCCACCAACGCCTCGTCACAACTCAGCGCCTCAATGTTGTGAGTGTAACTATAGAAACAGACAAGAGATGGAGAGAGCAGCGGAGCGTGAGGAACATGGAAGGTGAGAGACGCAGAGGTAAAGAAAACGTAGTCATTCTACAATCCTGTCGGCAAAGGGATACATTCACCACTCGCTCCCTCACATCCTCCCTTCATACCTGGCTAGGGTCTCATACATGGCAAGGGCCACATCCTTGTATGCCTGGAAGTCATACGGGACAGCCTGCAGGGAGGGGCACAGCAGCTTTGCCTGGCCAAAAAACATCCCATTCCTCACCCCCGCCTGCCTGACGAGAAAGGGTTAACACCTTCAGCGCCGCTGGCAACAAACTGGTGTGCACATGTGTCTGTGTGTGCACATCTTGTACCTGGCTTCGTAACTACAGGAAGCAATCTCAGCCATGGAGAGTGTGGCGACGTCCTGGTCAACGCTGTTGCTGCTGTGGGCGACGTGATGCTCAGGCTCTGGCGACGAGGTCACTTCCTCTTTGTGCTCATCCTTCCTGTCTGGAAGTGCTGCGTGGGGGTATTTCGACCGGTAGTACTGCATCTCCAGATGGCGGTCAACGCCAGGCCTCTGGGCCACTCTGCCTGGACCCCGGTTACTGGTTACCGCTACTGGTTTCCCTGGGATTGGGAAAAGAGGGGAGACGGGTGAAAAGTTTGAACCAGATGTGCAAGTAAAAGTATATGATTGTGCATTTGTGTGTTTAATTGGCACATGATGAGGGATACTCAAGGTGGTCAGGAAAAAAATGCTTCCATCTGCTCAATCATGACATGTCAACAATAGAAAGTATAAAAGTGGAACAGAGTTGACACAATACTGGTAAAGATGAAGAAGTAGTATGAATATAGACAATGGTGCAAGCAAAGTCAAGTGTATTTAAAATAAGGGAAACATAAATGATGTAGTAGTAAATCTGACCATGAACAACATGTAACAGATCTGGTAGTAAAAAATGATGTCATGGTTTTAAATCAGTAGGCTGAGGACACACCCCTGGTCAGAAAGGAGGATGTGGTACCCAGGGTTTATGCTTTGGGTCAAATGAGAATAATAGTGTTGAATGCTGAACTAGCCAATGAATAGCATTTTCACATAGATGTGTGTAGTACTGTGTGTGTGTTTGGTGCAGTGTGTGTGTGTGTGTGTACCTTTAAGGTCTGGTCGGTGTCTGATCCCCACGGACACAAAGAAACAGTCCATGTCAACATGAAGGATGCAGGACTGCGGCCGGGGAACAGCTGACCCACCTGGTCAATACAAGGACAGAGTGTGAGGCAGAGTGTGAGGCAGAGTGTGAGGCAGAGTGGGAGGCAGAGTGGGAGGCAGAGTGGGAGGCAGGGACGGAGGACAGCCAGAGCGACAGCTCCTTCTAGAGTAATGAGGTCTCCAGAATGCTCACGCTCCCATATATCCAGATGACATTAACAACTTGTACAATGTTTCCAGTACTACTGACATTTAGGAGGAAGAACTGGTGTGTGTGAGAGAGAGAAACATGACTGGACTGAGTAATATCATCTGTTAACACTCCACTGCTTCCAAACTTCTTCGTTTCTTTACTGTCTTTTTAGTCACCACAAGTACACCCACACCCACCCACCCACCCACACCCACACCCACCCACCCCCACACCTTCTCTCTTGTGGCGTTTCAACCGGTCCTTCCCCGGGAAGGTGGCGCCCAGTGCAGCACTCCGGTTGCTTTGCAGCGTGTTGACATACTCTGAGAACTCGCTTCTCCATGTGGAGATGTGATGCAGGCGCGAGTGAGAGTAGTACTCCGAGATTATCCCCGCAGTCTTCCCTTTGGCTGATTGGTGGTCACTGTCAGTGGGGGCGGGGTTTGATGGAAAGGGCTTGGCTGATAGGTTGTTGGTTTCCGTATGGGCGAGGTTTGGAAGAAAGGCGTTTTGGTGGCCCCCATTCAGACGGACAGGGGAAGAGGAGGGATTTGGCTTAGCTGGGGGAAGTGGCTGTGGAGGTGGGAGGGGCCCGGAAGCAGAAGCAGCAATCGCCTCCTGATAGGTGGGGGGTGGTGGCTTGGGTCGGTTTTCATTGGTCGGCTGTAGGTGGAGTCTGGGTTGATGGACAGTGGGAGGTGTGTGATGTGTGAGGGAGGTTTGGGGAAGTTTGGCAGGGTCAGGTTGAGTAGGGGGAGGGGGGCCAGGGGAATGAACCAACTTGGACTTGCCGTCCGAGTTCGAGGGTCTGGATTCGGGGGGGTGTGGCCATGTCGGGGAGAGGTCCAGAGGCTTTAAGGCACCGTTGACAGGGTGGGCGTAACCGTTAGTAACAGGATGGTCCTTCGGCCCATTTGGAGATCGGAGGGGACGGGGGTCCTCACCCCGCCCTTCTCCTACCCCGTTTATTTTAGCAGTCACTGTCTTGTCATATGTCAGTAACGAGCCATTCCTATTGGACAGAAAGAGAAGTCAATTAAGAAGGAAAGCATGGAGCAGTGTGGTTTACATGCTTCTGTTACCATGATATGACAATACACCAGTGAGCACCCACCCATTAAAAAGCCACCGGCCATTACTTTTTTTTTATTGACATTTTGTTCAATTATGCTCAATGGTGTAGTGCAGGATATATACGCAGGTATACGGCGTGTACCCACTTCTTTTTCAGCCTCATGTGAATAAAAACACCCAGTAAAGACAATGATGCAGTGAGACCTTGAGTCCCCCACACGCACACACGCTTTTGGGCTAGGCAGGTACCGTAAATCTGACACTGCCCTACGCCAGATTGCATCAAAAAACAATTGTTTGCCCCCTGATTTCCAGATTATTTTCAGATGCTATACAGTAATGTGCTTCCAATTTCGCTACCCCCCCCCCATCCTCATATGCATTCTCATTCATACGTGAGACCTTTCTCCCTTTTAAATTAGCGTGGCACAAAGATTAATAGATGGAGTTAAAAAAAATAACAGATTATAAAAGACGCATGCCTACTTGTGTTTTAAAAACAGAATAGAGGAAATCATATCGATATAACGAGTTGTCTCGTTTTAAAAGTAATAACGAATTACTTGAATTGAGAAACTACTGCGTTAGATTACTTGTTTCCACAAAAAATAGTCTGACCATTCCACAATTTCTCTGAGCCATTATGCCAGATATTTTATTACATGACTCCAAACATTCACTCGCCAGTGTGGCGGATAGCCTTCTGAGATCTACTCACCAACCTGAAAACCTAATCGCATTTGGTGATTGTAAAATGTATATAATTTTGTTATATATATTATTTTTAACATTGTTTTGAATATACTGTGGAATTCTTTAAATGATGACGATATTTTAATGTTTGTTAAAAATAAACTAATCTCTGACAGTGTGCCACCATTATAAGTTTACAGTATCTGTTGCATATCAGCTGTTCTAATAGTTAGTTCACAAAATAAACTACTTGCGAGGTGAGAGAATAGTTGTCCAATTGTCATGTGTGTATGGACTAAAGAATACTCACTCAAAATTCATGATTATTTAGTTGTCTCTTCATATAGTCTGTGGGCCAGTATTAATTGCAAAAACTGCACCTCTTCTGTGGATAATATTAATTTCATAATGATCTTCGTGAAGTCAACCAGCAAAAGTTAGGTGATAATGAGTAAATACTGTTGGCCCGTTTTTGGGTGAACTAATATGCAAGACTAGTCTAACAGATCACTGTTTATAACACAGAGCGTTCATCCTTTTCTGGGATGCTTAAAATATTGGAGGGATAAATTAAGAGTATACCCACTTCTTCAGGCATTACTACATTTCTGGTTATGCTCTTATTCGACAGGCAGCTAAGAACTTTTAGATATGCTAACATTTGTGTGGGGTACAGATAGAATGATCTTCAACACTGTGACATTTAAAAAAACTACATGAACTAAAACCAGCATGTCATCTGTAATTAAATTCTAATCCTACGTTTCACGTGGTGCTACTAACTATTCATTCATTTGTAAAACAAACACACTCACAGTCTGAAGTCCAGCTCTCGACAGCTCTGCTGGAGGTGGCTGGAGAAGGACAAGCTGGACTGAGGTGACGTGTGCCCAGGTTTAGAGTGCTCATGGCTGGGGTGAGCCGGGACAGGACCAGGCGTCTCCGGGAGGGAGTAGGCGGGAGGAGGGGGCCTGATGCAGCCTGTCTTGGGCTGCTGTTGGCTGGGTGTGTGGTGGCTGATGAGCCCAGGGTCGGGATACATGTGGTTTGAGGAGAAGGGGCTGAGCAATCCGGAAGATGGACTGAAGTGGCTGGGCTTGGGGCTGAGGTGGCCAGCATGGGCATTACAGTGGGGGGCTTGGGGGTTTAGTGTGTCTGTGTGTGCATGGCTGTGGCTGGGGGTGTGGTGGCTGGGGGTGTGGTGGCTGGGGGTGTGGTGGCTGGGGGTGTGGTGGCTGGGGGTGGGGCCTGAGTTTTGCTGGGCAGGCACGAGGTTACTGTGGCTGGATACAGGCAGGTCTTGGCTGGGGTGAGGATGTCCACGGCTGGGTCCTGCAGTCTCTTGGCCCTGGCGAATACACAGGCTTGGGAAGTTCAGACCTTTCTGTTTGGAATAAAGTTGGAACTGCAGGTAGGAAAGGAGATGTCCAGCCTTCACACTGTGGGGGGAATGGTCAAACAGTCAGGACTGAGGAAGAAGGATGCAGTAGTTAGAACATTATTATACTTGGTTTCATTACAAGTTTCTAGCTAGCCTAAAACTTCTTAATAAAAAAACATTTCTTGATAAAAACAAATTACTTTTTACACATGGCTGATATTAGGCTACTATTTTAATGTCGGAGGCAGATTCGCTGCTTTGTTCTGAGAACTATTTTTAATCAAACAACATTTCTGCCCCCGAGTCAGGCAAAAGCAAACAATATTACAAAAGTATAAGCATTGTGGAAATTATCTACTTGCATATATATATATGCATTTTTATTATTATAGATTTTAAACCGCTACTGCTAGAAGAGAAGAGTCAGATGCAGACTACCGGTAAGCCTGTGACAGATTCTCCAACAAAGACAAATGGAGTGACTTCATTACCATGGTAACCTTAAAGCAACAGCATTGTTATTGTTAGAATACTCAGACACAAATTATAGATACAGTATCTCACAAAAGTGAGTACACCCCTCACATTTTTGTAAATATATGATTATAACTTTTCACGTGACAACACTAAAGAAATGAGACTTTGCTACAATGTGAAGTAGTGAGTGTACAGCTTGCATAACAGTGTAAATTTGCTGTCCCTTCAAAATAACTCAACACACAGCCATTAAGGCAGACGTCTCAAACCGGTTCCAGAGGGCCTAGTGTATGCTGGTTTTTAGAGCCGAATTAAGACCTAATCTGCCATGAGAGAAGATCCTAATCAATTAGTGACCTAATCAATCAATCAGGTAAAAGCGAAAACTTGCAAAAACTAGGCCCTGTGTGAATCCGGTTTGACACACCTGCATTAAGGTCTAAACCACTGGCAACAAAAGTAAGTACACCCCTAAGTGAAAATGTCCAAATTGGGTCCAATTAGCCATTTTCCCAGTGTCATGTGCCTCGTTAGTCTTATAAAGTCTCAGGTGTGAATGGGGTTCAGTGTGAGTCGGGACTGATTGGCATGGTGTCCTTGTGGGTCTCCAGAGTGGCCGGGTTGGAGCAGGAGAGAGCCGAACTGTGAGAATTTGATTTGAGTGAGAGACAGTTACGACGAGGGTGCAGTCTGGCTACCGTGGTAGTGGCGGATCGCGACGGCTGTGCCGTGAGTGAGGTCGACATGGAGGGGAGTTCAGATGGGAGTGTGGGTGTTGCTGGTGTGGGGGTAAGTTTTCAGGGTTCACATTATGTACGGAGGAGGAAGAAGAAGCGACCACAGAAGAAAGAGGGTGGTGAGAGTAGTTTGGGAGAGGGTGAAGGGCCGGCACGTGGTGGTGTGGAGCAGGAGTTTAAGGTGATGGTGTTTGCAGCCCTGACAGGTAAGGTGTTGCACCCGGTGTCACTCACTGCGGCGATTAGGGAACAGGTTGTGGGAATTAACGGATGCTAGGTGTTTGAGTGGTGGTAGGGTTCTAATTGTGGTGGGTAGTGTGGCTCTAGGAGATAAGTTGATGAAGTTGGAGGTGTTGAATGGGGGTAGGGTGAAATGTCTGGTGCCTGGGAGTGTGGTGAAGATGAGAGGGGGGATCATGGGGGTTCCGGAGGATGGAGGAGTCTATGGAGGAGCTTAAAGAAGTGGTGTCGGGAGGGGTTGTGCTGGAAGCGAGACGGATGGGCAGTAGGGCTCTGGGGTTAGAGAAGGTGAGTCCGATGGTGTTGTTGGAGTTTGGAGGGCCGTTGCAGAGTAGGGGGCAGTAAGGGTTTTATGTGAGGGAATATGTGCCACCGCCACTAAGGTGTTTTAAATGTCAGTGTATGGGGCATGTGGCTGCTGTGTGCAAGGGGAAAGGGTCGATGTGCTAGGTGTGGGGGTCCACGAGTATGGCAAGTGTGGGGTAGGGGACAAGGTGAGGTATTGTATTTGTGGTGGGGAGCACAGTGCTGCTTTTAGGGGGTGTATGGTTCA
Organism: Umbra pygmaea; assembly: GCA_016801145.1. Classification (NCBI taxonomy): domain Eukaryota; kingdom Metazoa; phylum Chordata; class Actinopteri; order Esociformes; family Umbridae; genus Umbra; species Umbra pygmaea. Next base: position 29,490 of record JACXGM010005999.1, read on the forward strand.
GAAGAGGGCAGCAGAGTCTCACCGGGTTAAGGTGGTGGATAAGGTCACTTATGCTGAAGCGGTGCAGAGAGTGGGGGGCCTTGGGTTGAGTGTGCAGGTGGAGAAGGAGAGGGGTGCAGGGCCGGTGTCGGAGGAAGGTATGGGTGTTCACAAGGTGATGTTGTCTGAGACGTGTAAACATGAGTGTGTGGTTGGTAAGGATTCATTGGTGGTGGGCAGGGTTGAGTTTCTGGCGTTTCTGTGTAGTGTGGTTAATATCTGTAGTCAGGTTTAAGGAAGGAATGCTAGGATAGATTTGGTGGTGGGTGCTGCTAGGGAGTTTATGGGTGCTAATGACATCACAGGGGAGATGATATATGAGTTTATGAAGGTGAGGGGGAAGGGTAGGTAATTGAAATTGAAATGACCATTGAACTCTCGCAAAAAAAATTGATTTCCAGGATATTGTGTAATTTTCGAGCATCAGGGAGCCGCTATTCAAATGCGGGAGACTCCGGGAACATCCGGAAGAGTTAGGACCCTAACACACAGACACACCTTTCAGTGATCCACTCAGGACGCACCACCTTCTGGTCTGTCAGTTCCTGGATCTTGCTGTTTGGCAGGTTGGTGGCGATGATATGGGTGGTTTTTGAGCGGGAGTAGTACAGGTGAAACTGCCCCCCATGCAGCATCATCAGCCTGCGCAGCTCGTCGGCACTGGGGTCTGGACAAATATTTAAAAAACCATTAAATAGAACGCTCTCTGAAGTCTAAATTCTACTCAATATGGCTTTGCTAGGCCAAAAGTATAAAAATAACAAACGAAACAGAAAGCCTGGCTTGAAGATGCAGTCTGCAATTAAAAACAATGTTTTAAACCTGCCATTTTAGACGGGATATCTAATATGCTGTTTATATTGTACATAGTAGGATCACAGTCACTCCTTAGTTGGCCATTATATTCCAAGTTTATATTGAGTACTTTTAATGACATCAAGCACACATACATGACATAAAACACATTTTTTTGAAACCCTGTTTATTAAAAAAAGGAGTGAAAAAATGTGGTTAAGAGTTGTTGATAAGAGGAAGCTGTGAGAGGACGACAGGGATGTTGAGTCGGAAGAGGAAGTGGGCTGTGGAGAAAAAGTAACACATAAATCAAAGTGGTAGAAAGTGATAACCACACAGCAACCCCGCTGTTAAGAACTCAGAGGCTGATCTGAGAGCTGACATCCACATGACCTCTTTCCATTGTCAAGGAGTGTCTCGGATCACAGTCTGAACCCCAGTCTCTGGGCCGCACACAGTCTGAACCCCAGTCTCTGGACCGCACACAGTCCGAACCCCAGTCTCTGGGCCGCACACAGTCCGAACCCCAGTCTCTGGACCGCACACAGTCCGAACCCCAGTCTCTGGACCGCACACAGTCCGAACCCCAGTCTCTGGACCGCACACAGTCCGAACCCCAGTCTCTGGGCCGCACACAGTCCGAACCCCAGTCTCTGGGCCGCACACAGTCCGAACCCCAGTCTCTGGGCCGCACACAGTCCGAACCCCAGTCTCTGGGCCGCACACAGTCTGAACCCCAGTCTCTGGACCGCACACAGTCTGAACCCCAGTCTCTGGACCGCACACAGTCTGAACCCCAGCCTCTGGACTGCACACAGTCTGAACCCCAGTCTCTGACAGGAATCATGGGAAATGTAAAATGTCAAAGGAAGTGAAATATGGTGTCCATCTAAGGTTGTGAGGTAATGGTTGGGGTCACAGTCGTAATGAAACGCAGTACATGTAACTCGATATGGACTGTGAACAACAACAAATAATTACGTTACACAAAAACAAGATTCCTCCCCATATGATTCTGTTTTGCTTTTTCAAGAAAATGCTCAAACCTGAAATACATTCAGTTCCATCAGACATACACCACAGCAAAAAAAAACTCACCAACAGCCCTAATTGCAAATGTTTTTATTTGTAATTATTTTTGTGTTCGGGTATTCTGTTTCCCACAGTGCAGATTGAACTGAACTGTCCAGAACTGTAGTTCAGTGTGAATATGTACCACACCCAACCCCAAATATCTCACCGGTGTATCCGTTGACATAGATGGCCACGCCGTTGAAGATGCTGGAGCCAGAACTGTCTTTACGCTTCTCTCTGGGGGCGGACTGCCTAAACTGCTCATCCAGCTTGGACACCTTGGCAGCCATGTAGCCTCCCTGTGTGAGACAGCGCAAGTACACACACACACACACACACACACACACACACACACACACACACACACCTTAAGATTTGATCTAGAAACCACGGAATAATCAAGTCTAAGCCTCTATCCATGTCTCAAAGATTTTTGGGAGGCTTTTTAAAAAAAAATTTTTTTTAAAGCAGCTGTGTGTACAGAGAGGAAGGGCAGTCACAACAGCCACTCTGGGGATATAACCCGTCGCCGGGGGAAACATGTACTCCAGAGTCGGGAGCTTAGCCCGCTACACCAATCTCTGGGTGATCGTGTCTGACATAAAGCCTGTTCTCAACAGTTGGGTCAGGTTAACATGTCTGACATACACTCACTGGCAACTTCATTAGGACCCCCTTTTGAACGTCAGAACTGCCTTCGTTTTTCATGGCATAGACTCAACAAGGTGCTGGAACCATTCTTTGAGAATTTGGTCCATATTGACATTATCGCATCATGTAGTTGCTGCAGAATTTTCTGCTGCTCCTCAATGATGAATTATCTGCTGCTCCTCAATTATGCCAATCTCCCCGTTCCACAAAAGGGGCACGATTGGATTGAGATCTGGTGGCTGTGGAGGTCATTTGAGTACAATGAACTCATTGTCATGTTCAACACGGCTAATTTCAGCAGGATAATGCATCATTAGAAAATGAGTACACTGTGGTCATAAAGGGATGGACATGGTCAGCAACAATTCTGTGGTATGTAAACGATGCTCAGTTGGCACTAAGGACCTGAATGTGTGCCAAGAAAATATTCCCCACACCATTACACCACCACCACCAGCCTGAACCACTGACACAAGGTAGGATGTATCTTTGCGTTCATGTTGTTTACGCATAATTCTGGCCCTACCATCTGAATGTCACAGCAAAAATCGAGACTCTTCAGACCTGCAAAGGTTTTTCCAATCTTATATTTCCAATTTGTGGCCGGTGCAAATTGTAGCCTCGGTTTCCAGTTCTTAACTGACAGGAGTGGCACCGATGTGATCTTCTGCTGCTTCAAGATTTGACGTGTTCAGAATTGCTCTTTTGCGTTCCTTAGTTGTAATGAGTGGTTGTTTGAGTTACTGTTTCCTTTCCATCAGCTTGAACCAGTCTGGCCATTCTCCTCTGACCTCTGCCATCAACAAGGCAATTTTCCCAGAGAATTGCTGCTCACTAGATATTTTTTTATCTTTTTCTGAACATTTTCTGAAACCTTAGAAAATGGTTGTGTGGTAAAATCCCAGTAGATAAGGACTTTCTGAAATACTCAAACCAGCCCATCTGACACCAACAACCATGCCACATTCAAAGTCACTTAAATCACGTTTCTTCCTCATTACGATGCTTGGTTTAAACTTTAGCACATCGTGTTTGCCATGTCAACATGCCTAAATGCATTGATTTGCTTCCATGTGATTGGCTGATTAGATATTTTGTGTTAATGAGCAGTTGCACAGGTGTACCTAATGAAGTAGCCTGTGAAATATGAAGCCTGTTGGATTGACATGTCTGACATACGTAAAGCCTGTTCTCTGCAAGCCCAATACAATATTATTTTGAAATAATTAATCTGTATGACTGTGGGTGTTTGTTTAATGAAAACATCTGTCATCCATTTCCTAGCCTTTGGCCTGTCAAGTAACCCTTCTGATTAGAAACATCTTGTTTTAATGCCACATACTCTTCAGTGCTTTGTTGTTCATGTAAATTCAGCAACATTTGTTCACTGTGGTGAAAAGAACTACCGGTACATCCCATCTAAGTGATCCGTCCTTCGTCATCTCTCTACATTTGAATCGTTAGGTCTTTGGCAAAAACATTGTGAAAGTTTGAAAACGAATTTAAAGAACATCTCCAGCAGGCTATCACAGCTTGCCTGTTCCAGTTGAGGCCTTTCAGGATAGTAAAAACAATCAAGATATTTTTTTAAACATGTGGGCTGTTGGGAGTTGTAGTCCATGTGTGATGTGCACGCAGGCTGTTGGGAGTTGTAGTTCATGTGTGATGTGCACGCAGGCTGTTGGGAGTTGTAGTTCATGTGTGATGTGCACGCAGGCTGTTGGGAGTTGTAGTTCATGTGTGATG
>JACXGM010006000.1:0-12500 GCA_016801145.1 Umbra pygmaea
CCATCACACCTCAGCAGTGCCACAGGCTGATTGCCTCCATGCCACGCCGCATTGAAGCAGTCATTTCTGCAAAAGGATTCCCGACCAAGTATTGAGTGCATAACTGAACATAATTATTTGAAGGTTGACTTTTTCTTTTTTTTTGTATTACAAACACTTCTTTTATTGGTCAGATGAAATATGCTAATTCTTTGAGATTGAGCTGTATGCCAAAATCATCAGTATTAAAACAATAAATGACCTAAAATATTTCAGTTGGTGTGCAATGAATCTAAAATATATGAAAGTTTAATTTTTATCATTACATTATGGAAAATAATGAACTTTATCACAATATGCTAATTTCTTGAGAAGGACCTGTACATCTAAAAAAAGCAGCACTACACGTTCCAGGATGTAGGCAGGGTGTTTCTGCTTCTCCTGAAACAAAAACAAACCTTCAAAATGCTTTTGTTGACCTATAATAATGTTTACTATGTAATAACAAGCTACTCACATAATCTCCCCTGGAAGCATACCTTGTTCACCCATTCTCAAGTGATTTTCAGACAAGGAGATTGTAATGACCAGCCCAGTGTGACTAAGACATGGACTCCTTTATAAAATGTTTAGGTGAATATTTATGTTTAGTTTGATTTCTGTGTTTAGTTCCTATTCAGTGCTTATATTTTGGTTTAGTTTCCCTTTTACATGTGTAAATATCCCTTTAGGTGTTAGCCACGCCTCTCTCTAGTATGTGTTGCTGGTAGATGGAGTTTAGGTTAGGTGCGGCTGGTATTGAGTAGATGGGTTTGATTAACGATTACGAACAGCCGTGTCCTCTTAGTTAGTTCCTTTTATGTTATATGGAGAAGCTATCCGGGAGCTAAAATCAAGTGAGTGTTTATCTATAAGTGGAAGTTTGGCAATGAAGAGGTTCTGTTGTGCACCCGCTTTATACAATCAACTGCTTCGTCATTTGTATATGTTTTCCGGAGGCTTCCATATTAAAACATGATTGCAAATCAACATTTACCTGCTTTCGAGTCTCCCTCTCTCACCAACCAACACCATTGTGACAGTGATAGTCAAAGAACAAGCTTCACTGCATGGGAACTTATTAGTTCCCAAAAAACACTTGTCATGCTTCCTTGCTTGGGTGGTAAAATGTGTTTGTCCTGCTTTTAAAACCTTCAAGGCATTAATGGCTTTCCAGCTACAGAGAGTTCATCACAGCTAATTAACACGCTGCTGCTGGATGCGGAAAAACAACTACTTCTGAAAGTTGCTAACCAACTAGGCCTTCTTTGTCACCATACTGTGTACACAAAATAAATATATCTTTCTTGTAGCATTAGCTTTAACATTTTCCACAAGATCAGACTAAATGATTGCATTATGAGCAAAACGGGCTGTGAAAAAATACTTTATTGTTATTCCTCTTGATCTTTCATTCACATTATTACCAACAAATCTAACCCTTAAAGCTAGTAGGACTAGTAAACATTAGGAACTAGCATCGTGGATCCAGGGGTTAAGTAGTACAAAATATAGACAATATTTAAACAGCAAAATTCATATTTAACAATATCGAACTAGCAAGCAATGCATATTATTGACAAAATAGTAATGTGTATTCTTAGAAATTGGTTATATTGTCCCTGCATTGTTCCTGTGTGAAATGTTAAACAACTAAATAAAAAAATAATGTCTAGTAATAAAACTGATATTTTTCTCAAATATACTGCCTTCAGTTATTGGCTCCCTTTGATTTTTTACTTTGTGCAAACTCCCTTTGCCAAGGTAACAACTCTTGAGTCTTGTCAGAACATAATGTTGTTGGAGAACACATGGCAAGGATCTGAGAATATTCCTTCTTACAGAACTTCTACAGAGGTTGTGGACTCCTTTTCAGCTCATCCCACATCTTGGCTATGGGGTTTAGGTCATCAGAGGACTGGGATGGTTGGCCATGGCAAAACCTTGATTCTGTGATCAGTGAACCATTTCTGTGTTGATTTTGAGGTGTGCTTTGGATCATTGTCCTGCTGACAGATGTGGTCGATGATTCCATGTATCCTAACAAGTTGTCCAGGGCCTTTGGAAGAAAAACAGCCCCTCAACATTAAAGATCCACCACCATGCTTCACAGTGGGGATGATGTACATGTTGTACATGATGTACTGTTTTTCTTTCTATAATGTTTGCTTTCAGAATACTCTTATTTTGGTCTCATCTGACCACAGAACCTGTCCCATTGATAGATCCAGCGACCACCTGTTGCCTTGCTACAGCAATGAATCAGCCAAATTGATTGTTGATTGTTCCTGTGAATTTGAAACCATGACAGATGTCGCTCATAATAGCAATATAAATGCTCTCAGACCAAGCATCTCACTAGATAATTTTGAAGGGTGTGACGCATCAGTGAGCAGAAGGTTATCAGAGATAGGCAAACTTCTAATGGAAAGTGTATATGCCCCAGACGGTTACGAAATGGACCATTGAGTAAATGTCCCCAACCAGTTCCCACAAGCAGTGAATCCCCTAGTATGAGCTTGCATGCTTAAGTGTTCCACATTAATATGAATGCAGTTCAGTTAGATTTAACTCAAGAATGTTGTGGCACAATTTAGTTTTTTAAAATAATTTAACTTCAATTAAAGGTTTAATTTTTGGGAGTATTTTTAATTAATCCTATAGAGGATAAATAGCTCATTTTGCTCATATTTACCAAGTATGCCAATATTAGTGGAGGCCACTGTATTTAATTCTGATTAACGGAATAGTTTGCCAGTGAGACCTTAGAATCAGAGGAACTTTAGGATACATTTTTTATATATTTGAATTCAGTTTGAATGATGTTGCCAACAACCACCTTACCGGAAGTCCAGAAGAACATTTAGCTACTGTAGGTAGATGTAAAATTTAAGTATAACTTTCTTAATGTCCCTTTCAGAGAATTTAAAATAGTTTCTTAAGTTAAATGGACTCATGAATATAATTACCAAAGCCTAAAAGTATACTTGAAATTGTTTAATTTATTTCTTTGTATGGTACGACCTAGATTAATGTTATGCCTTTGCTGATATTGCAGGTTATTTACAGTTTTCCTGTAGAAAGGTATGTGATTTCTAGTACAAATGATAACTGCGTGTCATTACCGTATTCATCTCATCCACCGGCACCTGTAAGCCATCCTGGGTCATATAGTAAGCCAAGCTTCAGAGATCCTTTTACAGAAGGCTATGTCAAGGAGCCAGTACATGCATGGCCTACCAGGCTTTCTTTAATATTTATGAACCTTTATTCCAACCTAGCCTGGTTCTAGATCAGTTTTTGTGTTCCAGACAACACTTGCACAGAAGTTGGCCAGACAGTGTAAACAGTTCTGGAATCAGGCCGTATTTAACCAGTTGGGTTAAATATTTATACATCGTTAGCCAACAAGCTTTTGTTGTTTAAGTGATATAGAGAAGGAGTCATGGTTACACCTCTTACACCCTCCTTAACATGGTTTAACTGTTTACTAGCCTTATGATGAAATTATTAAGACTGTTATAACCTGACATCAATTGTCCCCAACCTGCTTCCAATTGATGGTTTGCTTGATAGTTGTTCCTTCAATGTCAATGTTGTCATTGTGTATGAAATGTGTTCCAATTTTCCTTAACCACAACTTACAAAATGAACACCAAACACCATTTTTTTACTTCAATGGTGTTTAATTTTCTGTTAAGATAAGAAATGTCATATTTGCATCAATGACCTACAGGGGGAATGGTATGGGGTGGGGGAGCAACCGTTCTCACAGACAGAAGAACAAATCTTTCGGATACAATTCAGAACAACATTATGGATTCATCAGCTATTGAATGGTTTGGCAAAAGTTTGTGGTTGGTTCAGACAGCTCTGAATTGTTAGGAACCTTTGGTGTTTGTTTTGGATGTGTGTGTGTATAGCATGTTTTTGTGTTTGTTTGCTCCAGCTGTGTTACTGGAGCTCCCCATCTCTTTTAAAACACGTTGTCGCTGTCCAAATCCCGATTGGTCGGTGCTAGTATTTTAATGAAAGAGTTCACAGATCTTTACATGTGGCCTTGTTTTTGGTATGTTTGTGCTTGTACATTTGTAATCAAAATTATTCAACCCCCATTGCAAATCAGGTTTATTGTGAAAATGTACAGACCTTGCTAGCTGTTTGTACAGACCTTGCTACCCTCTAGCTGTTTGCAAAGAACAAATCAAACAATAACAATTGAAATATCTTAACAAAATGAATGCTTCAGGTGGTTTCCCCAAATTCAACTTCAAATGCCACTGTTAATGACTTCTCCAGTCTCAAAATTATTCAACCCCTTCATGACAACACTTTTAATACTTAGTAGAGCACCCTTTTGCTGTTATGACCTGCTGCAAATGAGATGCATAGCCAGACACCAGCCTCTGGCAGCGTTCCTGAGGAATCTTAGCCCATTCTTCATGAGAACTGCTCTCCAGTTCCGTAATATTCTTGGTTTTGCATGCTCTGTCCGCCTTTTCCAAATCAAACTAGAGATTTTCTATGGGATTCAAGTCAGGTGTTTATGATGGCCACTGTAGAGTCTTCCAGGACTTATTCTGCAACCAAGCCTTGGTGAAATTTGAGGTATGCTCAGGATCATTGTCCTGTTGGAAGGTCCAATGACGCCCAATCTTCAGCTTCCTCAGAGACAGCATGATGTTTTATTCTAGAATGTCCTGATACTTCAATGAATCCATCTAGTTTTTCACACACTGCAGATTTCCTGTGCCAGAGGATGCAAAGCAGCTCCAAAGCATCACCAAGCCTCCAGCATGCCTGACTGTGGGCAGAGTGCTCTGTTCAGCATATGCATTCCTCCAGACATACCGCTGATCCATTGTGCCGAGAAGTTCCAGTTTTGTTTCATCACTCCACAGAACAGAATCCCCAAACCTCTTCTTCTTATAATGATTTTGAGCATATTGGAGCTGGCTTTTCATGTGCTTTTGGGTCAGTACTGGTGTACGTCTTGAGAGTTTTGCCATGGAAACCTTCTGCATTTAGTGCAGCCATTGATAGATTCCTTTTTCTGCCCGATCCAGGGAGTGTAACCACTGTTCACTTCACTTTGAACTTGCGGACTATGCTTTCAACGGTGTCTTTGGGAAGATTCAGTGCCTTCAATAACTTTTTGTATCCTGTTCCTCGTTTGTGAAGGGCAATGATCTCTTCCCCTAATTTTTTTTTACCATTCTTTTGACTCAGTCATGTTTCTCCAACGCACTCAAACGTGACACTCAAAAAACAACTAGCGATTTCAGGTATTTAATGTGTTCCAGCTCAAGATCACCTGGTGCAACTAATGAAGCCCTCAATTAGTTGCATCAGATGTGCTTGAGACAACACCTGTTTTACATATTTGTGATGTTCTATTCTATTCAGGGGGTTGAATAATTTTTAGAATGGAGAAGTCATAATGAGTTGCATTTTCAGTTGGATTTGGGGAAACCCCTTGATTCATTTGTTGTGTTGAGCTATTTTAATTGCTTTTGTTTGATTTATTAATTGCAAACTGCTGAAAGTCTGTAAATATTGACAATAAACCAGATCTGCAATGGGGGTTAAAAAATTTGGATTAGAGCACTGCGCTACTTGGAGTCCCCTGGTCATCACTATGGTTACAATTAATTATTTCAATGTTTCCAAGCATGTTATAAGCACCAGAACCCTTCAAACTTCTTAATTTTACATCAGAATCTTAATTTCACATTATGTCTATGAACAACACTATTGCTACTATAAATGTATTCATCAGCGAACAGGTTCAGTACATAATTTGAGTCAGGTGACTCAGTGGTTAGGGAGTCAGACTTGTAACCAAAAGATGGTTCGATTCCCATGCATGCCAAATTTAGCTTTTTTCCATTTGCTAGATAAAACCTCTAAGCCAGCAAAATGAAAATGTTTTGTTATTTCTTTAAAGATGCTTTCCTCAATATAAACTGATATTTATGCCTATTTAGGCTTCTGGGTTCTAACAAAAAAGGCACTGTCAGGCTAAAAAAGGTCCCCACTCTGTACTTTGTTTCTTTCTCTGAGGTGTCTAGATTTGTATTTTCTCTCTTTTTCTACTTTGTCTAGAGGTTGGGCCCACTCTGCAACCTCATTAGACGTCACTGTACAGCTCTGGTTTGATTGTCAATTCTGGCATCCGTACTTCCTCCACAACAGTGAACCATACGTCACACATGTTGTTGGGGATTCCCTGCCTGATGCTAGGTAAGGAAATGGCTACTATAGAGGTGAGAAACACTCAGGTTTCAAGCTAACTGCAGTCAGACAATGAGTACTTAGACTGCATATAATATAAACAATATACTATACATCCAAACTAAAATGCGGGGCCTTTTGCAATTACGAAGTCGCGGACGATTGCTTTAAGCAAATACATATAACCCTAATATCCTAAATTGCTCTAACAAGTAACAGAATTGTAAAAATTAAGTATTTCGGTAATAGAAGTATTTGTGCCAGTTAAGGGTTAAAAAAAGTGAAATGCTTGGTGAGGCCAAAGGAGAGGTTTGGGAAAGCCAGTTGCAGCTTAAGTCAAGTGATGTTATGTAAACAGAGCAGAGTTGTAAAAAGTAAAGTGAACGTACTCAGCTGCGTTCACCTGTTTTTGGAAAATCCTTATTAAAATGTTAATGACCAGATAATGGGAGTTCATAAATAACTAGTTACCATAATTCATAATGTTTTAGTATTTTTATTAATTTCATAGATCACTGCTTAGTTATGAACTCCCTTTACCTGACCATTTTGTTTTTATTGAGAAACTTCACAAAACTTGTTAACTCAAGTCGATCCCAGCAAAGTACTTTTACTCTCTACTTTTTACCACACTGAAACAGAGTGTGTCAGTTGCCATTGATATCTCGTAACCATTGATATGCTTGTATGTGAGGTCAAAACCAACGTTACCACCAGAGTTTGTGTTGACAAAAAATTTCCCCAGGAGAACTGCATAGTCTCCATCTTTCTCCCTTCACTTACAATCTTGTCCGTCCAAAAGAAAAATGTATACCCACACAAAACACAGTCATCGCTAAACAGGCTTATGACATGGTTCATTTTAGCAGTTTTGTAAAGAGGGCTCAGGGCAGTATTGAAGAGGTAACTCAAATGGTTGTTCAGGAGCAGAGGTGGACATTTACTTGTGTAAAAGTACTTTTCTGACTAACTCTTGAGTTCACAAGTTTTGGGAAGTCCCTACTTAAGACCAAATTGATCAGGTAAAGGGAGTTCATATCTTAGCAGTGACCTATAAAACAATTAGAAAGAGTAAAGAAAATATCAATCATGGTCACCGGTAAAATGTGAACTCCATTTACCTGATCAATTTGGTCTTAAGAAGGGACTTCCCAAAACTTGTGAACTCAAAGTTAATCAGAAAAGTACTTGTACTCAGTACTTTGTCCACTTCTGCTCAGGAGCATGGACTACCTGGGTTCCTAGTTAAGCTTGTTCTCAAGATAGGTGGCAGCCTCTATAGCAGTCTATAACCAGTCTTTAATCCCTCAGATTATCAGGCTAAACATAAAGACTTGGCTAGCATTGGACTGACCTTGAGGTATGGATTTAGACCGCTAGGGAACCTTTCTCTAAAAGACCACAGTCATACTGTTATACATGGTGCTATGCACTCTGACATGGGCATCATATGACATGCATGTTCTGTGGTCACAAGTACAGTACCAGATCAAATGGTAGGACATTAATGTGTAGTACTTTTATGTAGTATTTTATAAGGACCTCTTTAGCTAATGTTATAGTAATGGCAACTCTTCATGGGGTCCATGTGAAACATAAAATACAACGTAAATAGACAAAAGCTCAAGAACAAAAAATCTATTTCAAATACTCCCATTATTACTCAGTTCCCCTGAGGTGGACAAAGTGGTGTCTCTTCAGTCGTGTGCCTCAGCTGACTCACCACACTTGGTCATCTCCCTGACCAGCTATTCCTTCTGAAGCTAAAGTGTAAGCAACTTGATCCTGTACTTGACCAGTTCAAGAACTTGAACTTGATGTGATTTCAGATATCTTGAAACGTGTGTTGCCAGAGTAGGTGAGATTTAATTCCTAAACAGTTCATGGTGTAATTACCTTGGCTGATCTGGGTGGTGCAGCTTCCTGTTTCTTGCAAATACAGTCTTTCTAATATGGACTGTAGGTCATTTCTGGATTTAATGTATTTTCTATAAACCATATTGGCATTTAGAATTTTATTTTTTCGACCATGCCACAAGCTAAATAACAGCATTTTTTGATCTTTTGGCTTTTCTAAACACAACTTTGCCTTTGCGTTACCAAAGTGCATCTTTTACTTCCACAGATCTATAGTGGTTTTGCAGCAGGAAATCACATTCTAGCATCTTCTAAAGTGCTGAAAGTCTGGGGAAATATGTCAACTTTTGGTCTTCTATAGATTGCATTTGTCACCACAAAATAAGATGACATTTCAACTGAATTGAAGAAAATTGCAATGTTCTAATGTGTTTTGATGCCAAAATGGCTTACACTAAAAGGACAGTTTACATTGACCACATATAGTTTGGGCTTTTCATCATTATAACTGGAAAATCAAATGTGTGCTACTGAGTAGCAAGTACCACTGATCAACAATCCACAATTTGAAGCCTAACCTTTGAAGGTGAAACAGATTTTTAAACTGTAGAAAACAATTGTCCTAACGAGATTAGCACAAATTCTAGCTCTGAGCCTGACTCTCAGTTGTATTGTAGTTAATATTTAAACTGACCAACTGAAAAGAGGTCTAAGAGTGACTCCTACAAAGTCCAACTATGCCACAATCTTTCCTCTGTAGTCTGAGTTAATTGCTAAACTTTTCTATTGCTTTTCTGCAGTTACTCAACAAATATCTTTTCTAGACAAGTAACAACTAAACAAGAACACACAATGGTTGTCAGGTGTATGTGTTTTTTTATATGTCAGAAAGTTTCCACATATCATTATGATTAGAATGTTAACAAATGATCTCTCATAATGTCCTTTCAGTTTAAATGCAGGCAACTTTACAAGAGTAATGGAAATCAAAACTAAAGCGAAAATATTATTTTCAATCATGGCTTTCAAAAGGACATTCCGAGCTTTGACTCACACCAGTTTGTCAGCCTTCCGTGTATGCACTGACACCCTCTAATGTGAGACAATGGATTGGTCAATAGATAATAATGGTAATAATTATGATAATATAGACTGCCATTGCGCATAGATTTATTGCTTTTTTATAAATCCGTCTTGGATTTCTTTTCATATTGACCCGTACATTGTGTTGTACATGTAGTACTTTTTTTGAATGTCTTTTTTCATCAACTAAACTAACCTCTATTGGTGACTGGATTTCAGGAGCCCGGGAGGTGGCGCAAAGGAGCCCGTTTGCCTGTTGGTTCAGTTCAATGCTCTACTGCTTCGGTGGGGGTGTTCTCTCTGGCCTTATGATGTCGGAAGCCCCTATTGCCCCTCTGTCCAACAGCACCAACATTATCATTGCCTCAGTCATATGGTGAGTCGATCTCCCATTTGCTTTCAGAGATCTGATTAAGAGGGATCACAGGACAAAAGGTGTTGTGTCTCTGGAAGGGACATTTAATCACTTGCAGCCACGGTCGGTCGATCTTAATTGGGGACGCCGGGCATGCATTACGTTTGGGACCGGAGTGAATGGAACGGTGTGTAGCGCATTAAATCCATTGTGTTATACCTTTCCATTTATGGAAATGCAAGCCCAGTGTCCCCAATTAAGATTCACCGACCGCTGCTGATCACTTTAGTATTATGTTGTATACATAGAGATTGAATGATTAGAAGTGCCATTCCAATGCAAATAAATGTAGCAGAATGGTCAGAGCGGCAGCAATTTTTACGTGTACCATTCCATTGCAAAGATCTAGCGGCCTACTTCCGCATTAAACCGATTTGCGTGTTGTTACCGTGACAACTAATGACAGTCGCCATTTTTTTGTGTTCTAATCAAATGACCAAGCAAAACAGTTTAATAAGGCTTCTATAGATTTAATTTCTATGGTTGTATACAGTCAGTGGACTCTGACAAACCATTAGACCACCTAAAGTAACATTCATGTTGCTTGTTAAAAATGACTTATGTTACTATTTGGGTTATTTTGGGAGAATATGTTAGAGAAACGCAACTGGTGTGAGATTGAGTAAAATAGGACCCAATAATGTACTGGATGGAATACAAAAACTAGCTCCAGTAAAATATACCGGTAGATCTTAAGTTTGAACGGTTTGAGAGGTTATCTGCATTGTAAAGGCAACATCCACAAACGCAATGCCATATTTTTTTCCTGTGTTCAATGTTGTGGTATAGCAAAGCCTGATCTGATTTGGTTCCTCACAGGCAAAGTATAGTGATACAAATGGTGTTTGCTTGATGCGTGGCCTCATGATGAATGAAACAAGAGCCTCAGATGAGCTCACGGCTGCAGTGAAACAAGGCTATCAAGTTTCTGTAAACTGGGGAATATGGCGTGACAACTAGGTTTTGGATGGATGGCTAGAAAGAATGCCACAGATAACCATGTGCCATTCAAATGTATTATCTCAGATTGGCTGGTGCTCTGAAGTCTGAACGGTATGCTCGTACCACAGGTCATGTTTATGTCACAGATCCAAAAGGATGGTTCGATTGTCTGCTCTCTCACCTTTATTTGTCTCAGTTCTCCAAATAAATTCTAAGTCCTTCCCTAAATAAATCTAGATTTACTGTAAACAATAGAGTTAGAAACAAACGTGATTGAGTGAATGATCCCAATCTGAGCAAATTGTAGGCACAAATGTTGCTTTAACCAAGGAGTTATACATATTTGGCCTACTGACTTTTGAACTGTGTCGTCCATTTTTAAACATGGACATTTAAAAGTAGGGGTGCACCGATACGATATTCAGTATTGGTATTAGTCCGATACTGGACAAAATCACTGGATTGGATATTGTAGAAGCTGAGGGAGTGTATTCCGATCCAATTACGGGTTTACAGTAGTCCTAGCTGTCATACAAATGCTTAACACCTGAGCAACATTCCATGTTTAGGATATAAAAACAATTATTTGTGTCCTTGCAGTGTTCTTTACTGTAACATATTTCTTGTGATCAGTATTAGATTGCGCATCACTCAGTACCTCAAACCAACAAAAATAATGACCCACTTTCATTGTGCTGTAAATCTCCACAATCTCTTTTTGTGTTGCATTAGCGCAGGTGTAGTATGCGATTCATATATATTTCATATATATTTCTAACATCAGTAAACAGGTCAGTGGGCAGCACAGTGAGAAATTTGAGTTTCTTCTTCACTAACATGGTACATGGTCAAAACATCACCCCTTCATCCAAGAGTTGCAAAACATAGCAGGGAATAGGAACCAACAACAGAAGTAGTCACAGTATACTGGCTAACTACTCAAGCCACCATATAAGTTAACATTAGCCTGTTAAGGCAAACAAATATTCCTGCCAGCTATTGGTAGTCTACCAAATATCAGGAATAGGCCTATTATTTTAAAAGCATTGTTTAATGATGATACTCTGTTTGCCCCCACAAAAAAATCAACAGTTATTAGCAATGAATGTAATAGATGTGTTACAGGAATTTGATTATACAACAGATTCAGAGCATTGGTGAAAAGTCATCCTGCTAGCTATCCCTTTTGTTGACTTCAGGAGATGATAATGCTATTATACCTAATTCTAACAAGATTATCAGTCATCAATTTATAAGGAATTCGTAATAATATCACATCGGATAGTAGGCTACATTACTAAATGATATGGTAATTTTATTTCTCAACATTTGTATTAATTTGCTGCGGGGTCATTTTAGGGCTAGTGTAGATGTGCACAGGTTTGCAGACAAACACTTTTTCATAGCCTACTCATGCTTTATAAACCAGAGCTAGTTTTTGCAACAGCTTTGTTAAAGTTAAATTATTCGATAAACCATGTCCCAGGTCTTAAATATGTTTTGTATGATCTCAAATACAATTGTTTAGTAATACTACAAGCTAGAATAAATAATCCTCTCCCAGCGTGCATTATAATTTTTTATTGTTCGTTTTTACTGCGGTATTGGTCTTAAAAAGCATTTAGAGTGGCATTAAAAAAGTCTTAAATGTAATGTCATTAAACCTGCAGACACACTGTGGCAGCAGCATTGGGAAGTTCAACACCACAAACTTGATTATGAGGGAGTAAAATATGGTAGTGTATCGGTATCGATATCGGTTACAGCAGATGCTCAAGGTTGTGGTATCAGAATAGGTATCGGACATGAAAAAGTGGTATCAAGCCACCCCTATTTAAAAGCTTGTCTTTGCCACATTTAGTTACCTTCTGAATTCGATCAGAAGGCATGTTGCTGCTTTTATGACTCAAACTTAAACTAGCGTGACAGAATATGCAAATGTACCAGTAGA
>JACXGM010006000.1:14276-25016 GCA_016801145.1 Umbra pygmaea
GAGAGAGAGAGAGAGAGAGAGAGAGAGAGAGAGAGAGAGAGAGAGAGAGAGAGAGAGAGAGAGAGAGAGAGAGAGAGAGAGAGAGAGAGAGAGAGAGAGAGAGAGAGAGAGAGAGAGAGAGAGAGAGGGAGAGGCAAACAGATGGAGAAAGAGACAGACAGAAAGAGACACACAGAGAAAGAGACAGAGAGAGACAGCAGGAGAGACAGTAAAAATGAACAGTAGTTCATACTACTCCCCTGTCCTAAATATGAATCAATAAGATAGATTTTTCCTCACATGTAAAGAAACTATCCGTTAAGGACTGACAACATACAGAGAGTAGACCTAAAGCCTGTCATTACAATAGATACAAAACATACTTTCATCATTGATTATTTATCTTTCAGTGTAATGGTAGTTTTGTTATTTTTGACTGTAACACTATTGCTGTTTACAGTAACGGTCATCCATCCATTTGTGTAAATGTAAAGCAGTTATTGAATTGAATTGCAAGAGGGAAAGAGAGCAGATGAGATCCTAACGAATGCTTAGCTACTTGTTGTGACCCAGTCTGTCTAGTGCCGTGAACGTGAAGTTTGTGTCTCGACTTGCCTTAAAGATGACCCTCTGACCTTTCACCATCCTGTCTGTGCAGCCCCACTAAGGTGACCCTGATAGGAGCTGTTCTGTTTGCCCTGCAGCAGAACCAGTACCTGCCCATCCAGAAGCACCACCTCATGCTTCTCTACACTATATTCACTGTGGTCAACAAGGTCAGTCACTATCCAGAACCCCTGCCCCTACACTAAACCCTGGCCACAGAAATGCCCCTACACTAAACCGTTCATGCATTTCTACACTATCTTCATTGTTTTTCCACCGTGTTGTCAATAACAAAAGCAGAAAGAGACATGCATGTTAAATGTACAGTATAATAAATGGAAATATATAAAATTGGACAAATATTTAGTGTAGAAATGTATGGATTCCAAATACATTTGAAATATTTTTGTATTGAAATACTTTAAAAATGCATAATCATTTTGCCATTTATTTCACATCCTAAAATACATTTTAATGGATTTATTAGGGGTGTAACGGTACGTGGTATTGCGATTTGAGGGTCACGGTACAATACGTATTGCAGTACAGTGCAAAAAAATTATTGAAAAAAGTTATTAAAGATCAGTTTTTAGTTTAATTCATATATAGTTCATATCCGCAGCTATAAAAACACCTATCGCTCTCGTAATTTATTTGGCCTGATCAGATTCTGCTGATAAGGCTGCTTGAACATAGTGAGGAGACAGTTGTTTTTGTCTCCACAACTGCCTCTGCAACTGATCGACAAATTAACATTGTGAAGCCTGCAAACTAACCTAACATTTAGAAACCTCTTAAACTACATACAGTTTGCAAATTCTTTACTTTCCATATATTGTGCCCTGGAAAACAGAATTACAATATTAATGTAGCCAGGCCAAGTAATTTGTTTGAAGGAAAGAAATATTTAATATAATGCATGTTTTATAGTCCTTATTTAATGTAAACAACACAGGGTTTTTCAATTGAGATGTATATTTCGTAAACATTGTGCACTGTCTATTTAAAATAAAAGCAATTTGTAAAGTGAGAGACTGTAGTTCGAGATTGCTGTTTTTTTGTTGTTTTGGAGAATCTGAGCTGGGTAGATTTAAATATTCTTTCTAACATTTTTGTTAAAATTGAACCAGGGCATATACATAATGCTGCAAAAGAACCAAGACACTTTGATGTTGACTGAGTTATTTCAAGGGTGTAACAGATACATTTAAAACAATTGTTTCCTGACACGAAGAGGAAATGTTTCACAAAATGTGCGTGTCATGTTATCTTAATCGCTTTTTATATGTCTGAGATCAAAAATAATAACCGTCAAGACTGCAGTGTAGCAATATTAGAGTGTAGTTGATGTAGATGAACCGTAGAATTTGTAGGCTAGCTCTCCTTTTGTTGATACTAACAAAGTTGGATAGTGCCAACATTGATTACAATGTCAATTACGTGCGCAAAGGCTCATGTGTATATATATATACATATTGATCAGATTTATATGAAGAAGTATAAAAAATTCAGTAGCTCACCATTGTTTCATTGATAATTTAATGTTCTCTGTGTATTCAGGTTCATGTGCAAACCCACGAATGGCATCCGGTACCTTATGGTACGCTTACGTCCCTGTGTACCGTTACAGCCGTAGTATTTTTTTTTTAAATGGAAAGTCCGTTTTTAACCTACCCCTAAGCATAGCACTTACAGGGTAGCGAGAAAAGCCTTGCCCAGGTTTCCCAAACCCAGATCAATGACTGCATATATTAAACAGATCTGGGGCCAGGCTAGATATTATCAAACAGATATGCAAACAGGCTACATATTATGAAACAGATATTCAACCAGGATAGATATTATGAAACAGATATGCAGCCAAGCTAGATATGATCAAACAGATATACAACCAGGCCCAGGTCTCTTTGTTATATATTCATCTCTAATGTTCCAATGGCACAAATTCCATCTGTGATCAAGGTGAATAGAAATAATACAGAGACCTGGAGATAAACGTATGCTCTGGAGAATCTTTGAAAATGCTTTTCAGTCCAGAAATTGGCTTCAGTCTTAATCTGGAAAAGCAGCCAATACCCAATTAAACAGCATGCGTCACCATGTTCTCTGTCTCGCATTACATACTGTAATAGTGTTCTTAGAAAACACTACCAGTGTAACAGGAGTCCCAGAGCGGGACTCCTGTTCCATTGAACTAGAGATTGAACTAGAGATTATAATAATATAATGTTCAGTTTATTGTAACTGTCCTAACCACACCTGTTGGGAGGCTGTCTATGCAACCATTAAACTTACGGACATCTACCTCCTGCGTTGTCTCCCTCTCTTAAACTCCACACACCACGCTAATCATGACAACAGTTAAAAAACTACAGTCCAATCTATTCACCACCCTGTTCACAACAATGAACCTTCCGTTCCTCCTCTTACCACAAGGCAAGGGAATTTCAGGCTCTGCACATTCTTTGGAAGGATGTTCCTATCAGGTAGTAACATGTATCAGAGCTTGCATGGTAGCCATATCAGCTTGGATGTTGTCTCCCCACCTGAAGCTTAGCCTTGACCTGGAGTCTTGACCTGCCATCAAACCTCTGCAGCCTGCCCAGTTTAATCTACCTAAGTTCTTCCATTTCATCTCGTCCCTCTGCATTTTCCACTAGCTGAAGCTCACATTGACTTAATATTGATTTAGTATTTTGGTGGTTGCCTACAAACAGCAAGAGAAACCACTTTCCATATTTTGTCCCTACTATCTGTGGCTTTGATAACTTCCTTAATGAGGGAAATTGTACCTGCTACGACTGTGACTTTGATATGTGGTTCTCCGTCATGACTACCTATAAATACACACATTGTAAAGATGCTTCCCGGGATTCTTGCAAATAACAAATGCATGTTTTAATCCTCCCCTTTTAGGCTGGATTTGAAATGTGCTTTTTATATGTGCATAGTCACTAAGATATCTCAGTGAACCATACAATTCAAATTATTAATTTGAGTGGTTGTGATGATATGGGGACCATATCGGCAAAAGAACCACACATGACATATCAGCCGGACAGTAAAAAAACGTAACATGTATATCTACTAATGATCTAAAATGTAAAATGTACATGTTATTTGAGTGACCTGCCTGGTTTATCTTTAGCTATGACTCATGGTTACTCGTAGTGTTTCCTCGGCCAGGAGAGTGTTTGCATCATTTCCATGGGGTTGCATCAGTCTTTCTCCATCCAACACATTGACAGGTCTCCTCCTCTTGATTCCTTATAACCACTGGTTCTCAGAACTCCCTAAGCTTTCATTTTCAAAGTTCAACCTTTAGTTCAATGAAGCTGCATTTAATCAAAGAAATGGTTGGATGAGTCTAATGTTTACCACCACGTTGCTCGCTCTGCAGTTATTATCTGAACAGTGTCGTTTTTTTCTTTCTTTCTCCCAGACAAGGATGATGCTGACGGGCTCCTCCACCTCCCCTTTTGCTCCCATAGAGTCTCTTGTCTACCGCACATTATTCTCGGGGCCAACGTCGTCCCCATACGCTGCCCTCACCTCTGGGACCAAGACACAAACAGTGAAGAAGAGCCCCAAGGGGGAGTGCGAGGGCCTGAATGGAGCAGCGGCCCCTGAATCCTTCAAAGCTCCAGGGTCGCCGACCAAGACAGCTGCACACCATAGGGGCAAGGGATCCCCGAAAAAGACCAGAGAGCAGCCGGAAAGCACTGGCACAGAGGATACAAAGAAGACCGAGTAGCAGCCCTTGACTGTACTGTGCAGATAATAACACAGACACAACTTGACTAGTATAGCCATGGGTACACTTAAGTCATATTCTATGCTGTACTGCCCTCCTTTATCTGGGCTAGGTCAAACTTTCCTCTACATTAGGTGACATTGTCATCCAGCCTAAATTTCTAGGTTCCCACCAACTTGGTCCAAACCCTTTCACGATTGAATATCTGTAGTTATTCCAAAATATGGTGAAGCTTCACCATAATTTTTAAACACGTTTCCAATTTACATCTTCAGATGTCAGAGGGTTACGGCCAAGCGGGAGGAAATTGGGGCCATCTGAATGAGAGCAAATAGATCTGGGCTGTTTTTAATATATTCTAGCTAAAAGAAATGTAGCTCTATTTTACTATTTTTATCTAAGCTTGATAATCCTTTTCTAATTCTGCATTGATGCATCTGTATTTTCTATGGGGTTTTGGTGCAAAAATGTATGTCCAATATGCTGACCTATGAATGTCTATCACTGTTAAGATTTTATTTTAATATAATATATTCATGTTTACTGACCTGTATATTTCCTAATATGAAATGTGTTACAATTTTGCATACAGAGAGTTTATATAATTACTACTCAGAAGTCCTGTTCTATTTATACTCAAGGAAATGCACTTGAATGTACGAATTTCTAAATGGAATGATTTTTGCTGCACTTTGCTGCACACAGTTTATCAATTGTAAACACGTTATAATCTATTGAATGCTTCAGTAAAAATAATTTGGTGTGCAAACAATTGGACTTGGATTTGAATTATAAAAGGTTTGGTGATTTGTTTCCTTACTAAAATATGTTCCGTTTTGCAATACGTTTTCAGACAGCATCCCCATACAATTGTTGAGCTTATTATGACTTCTATTCAATTTAATATTTTTTAACACTATTTTCAGCTACATCAAGGGGGTCATATTTTTCTGACAATTGTAAGCTGGGGTCTTGTCTTGATTTAGTTAAAGAAAGGTACAAAGCAGTATCTCAGCCTACTTATCAAATACAATAGAGCAGTGTTCCTCAGGGGACACTAGCCGTTCCATGCATTTGATCTATTTCTGAGCTAGCACACCTGATTCAACACATCTGCTAATTATCAGGCCCTTGGTGAATGAATTTGGTGAGCTAGTTCAGCAGCTACAGTTAAACTGTGGGAGGTCTGGTGTGCCTCGAGGAGAGGGTTGAAAAACACTGCAATAAAGCACAGGCGTCCAACCGGTTCCACAAAGGGCCTAGTGTATGCAGGTTCACTGTTACCTTGATCCTGACTGATTGATTAGGTGCCTAATTTTTGGATCTCCCTCTCCTGGCAGTCTAGGTTTTAATTAGGCTTTAATTGAAAGATAAGTAAAAAAATTGCATACACTAGGCCCTCTGTGGGACCGGTTTGACACCTGTGCAATAGATTATTCTTTTAATTAGTAAGAATGCAATAATGCTTCAGTTTATGAACAATATATAGTCTCAGATGAAGGCTGTAATTGCCCGTATGTGTTAATTCTTTGATTTAGGACTGTAGAAGTAAACGAAGATCACATATAACCTCTGTGAAATGACGAGTGAGTGTAACATTGCATCACTGTAGCATCAGAACTTGTTTGATACCTCATCCACCTTCAACACCATAGAAAAACAAAATACAGAAATCCTAAAATCCTTCAGGTTCGCAAAATAACTTCAGAGAGTTTGGAGGGGAATCCCACAGGAATACAAATTAAGAACTGAGGTGGTGTTCAAAGACTCTGTGTAAAGAAGGCTCGTTGCAGATAGCAGATATCTCTCTCAAATGTTCACAATCCACAGTGGAGTCACCACCTCCGCATGTCAATTAAAGTGCTACCTGTGTTTGTGTGAATGTGTGAGACCATGCACACTCAGTGTGTGTTTGTGCTTGTGTGTGGGTGTTGGAGATTGGGTGATTTCTGAGTCCTGGGGACTTAAAAGTCACAGTTCTCCCTCTGGCTCTCATATGTAGATGGATGACAGGTCTACTTTGACTGAAAGAATTGCTTCCAAACAATTCCTTTAATGAGTTTCAGCCTGTCCCTCAGAACACACAAGCACACACACAATAGTGGCCCCCGGTGAAAGGGCCAAACTGGGGTCATGGGATAAGCCAAGGGTATGGTGTTCTATGAATTAGGACCGTCAGGTTGTCTCTCTGTGTCAAACACAGAAAGAAGATTAAACTGAAATGGCAGCTCTGTTAAATAGTTGTGTCCTAAATGTAACCCTTGCTTCCAGTGTACCATTTTTACCAGGGCTCATAAGGGATGATCAAAGAGAGTGCACTAGCGAATAAAGTGAGAGCTTAAGGAAGCATCTAGGGTTGGAGTGAATAGGGCTTGGATATCAGGGATTATTCTCATTGTATTATTCTCAATCTTTGGCAAATACGTCTGCCTGTCTGCTTTTGAGTGATGAGGTTACTGAACAGAGTATGTAAAAACATTTTATCCTCAAGTGATGATGTTTTGATGACTGTATTTCAATAAGTACACTGATGTTGAGGACTAAAATAATGTGTTTTAAGTAGGGGTGTAATGGAATGCACAACCCACAGTATGGTACATATTGTTTTTTGAGGGTCACGGTACGGAACGTATTGGGGTTTGTGGGTCACAATTTCACCTAATCAGATTCTGCTGATTGAATACACTGAGGAGACAGTTTTTGTTTCCACAACTGCCTCTTCAACCGATAGACAAAGTAACATTGTGAAGTTGGCAAGCCAACCTAACATTTAGAAAACTCTTTTATAACATACAGTTTGCAGTTGTACATGCATTGCCCCCTAGCTACATTTTTTACTTTCCATATATTGTGCCCTGGAAAACAGACATACATATTAATGTAGCCAGGTCAAGTAATTTGTTTGAAGGAAATGCATATTTCCTTCAATGCATGGGTTTCACTTTATTTGAATAGTCAAAAGGACCATCTGTAGATGCTCTACAGGTATTCACACTATAAAAAACTACTAAAAAAATAATTAATGTTTTCTAAGGTTAAGGTTAGGGTTAGGGTTTGAATTAGGGTTAGGCTAAGGGTTGGGGAAATGGTTAAGTTTAGGGATTGGATGAGGTTTAAGGTTAGGGTAAGTGTTAGTAGATAGGTAACTGAAATGTTATTTATATTTAATAGATTGTTATTGATACTCTGTAAAGCATCTACAGATAGACTACAGGTAGATAAAGTTTTACCAATGCATGTGTAATGATTACTCCAAGCAGTAGATAAAGCAAATAATAATAATCATATTTATTCCATACGTATTTATCAGAGCGTGATAAGCAGGTAGATAAATAGGCTATGTAGAAGTACTGAAAGACAGGCAGTCAGATAAGCATATGTCCATTAACTAACCTGATAATAAGGCAGGCAGAATTCGGATACAAAACAGTGTGACTAAAAAGAAGGAACAGGGAAAAACTCTAGACAAAATACGTCAATAACCAAGCAAGGAACAGGCCGAAACAACAATATATGAAAAGAATGCTCAGAATGAAGTAATCATTACTCACAATACCTCGCAAAGAGGCAGGAGAACGTAGCGGCAGAAACCAGAGCGGCGGAGGCACTCCAGGGCGAAGCAGACGAGCAGAACAGGCAGGCGGAGGGAGTCTAGGCGGGCCGGAGGGCGGAGGCAGCAGCAGCGGACCGGAGGGACGAAGCAGCAACGGCGGGCCGGAGGGCGGAGGCAGCAGCAGCGGACCGGAGGGACGAAGCAGCAACGGCGGGCCGGAGGGTGGAGGCAAAAGCAGCGGACCGGAGGGATGGAGTAGCAACGGCGGGCCGGAGGGCGGAAGCAGCAGCAGCAGACCGATGGGACAAAGAATCAATGGTGGTCCGGAGGATGGAGGCAGCAGCGACGGGCTGGATGGCTGAGTCCGGGCAGGCGGAGGTCCGGCCGAGCCAGGCAGAAGCGAAGGACTAGGCGGAGGCCAGGCAGGCGGCACCAGAGGCAGAGTCCGGGCCGACAAAGGCGGAGTCAATGGCCCGCGGGAGGCGGCCAGGCCGGAGGGGGCTTGGAGGGCTGAGGCAAAGGCGGACCAGGCACCGGAACCACAGCAGACACTGGAACCTGGAAGAACACAGCACAGACAGACACAGACAAACAGACAGACACAAAGAGGGGCACAGAGACCGGGGCAGGCGCAGGCCCGGGGACAAGCACCGGAGTGGGGACTAGGGCAGGAACTGGCACGGGGACAGGGGCTGACACTGGCACGGGGACAGGGGCAGACACTGGCACGGGGACAGGGGCAGACACTGGCACGGGGACAGGGGCAGACACTGGCACGGGGACAGGTGCAGACACTGGCACGGGGACAGGTGCAGACACTGGCACTGGCACAGGAACAGGGGCAGACACTGGCACTGGCACGGGGACAGGGGCAGCCAAAGGCACTGGAACAAGGGCAGCCAAAGGCACTGGGACAAGGGCAGCCAAAGGCACTGGGACAAGGGCAGCCAAAGGCACTGGGACAAGGGCAGGCTCTGGGACCGGGAAAGGCTCTGGGACCGGGAAAGGCTCAGGAAATGGAACAGGAAATGGCACAGGGACTGGTGCAGACAGTGGCTCAGGGGCATACACCAGCTCGGGAACTAGGGTAGGCACTGGCACGGGGACTAGTGCAAGCACTAGTCAGGCACTAGTCAGGCACTGGCACGGGGACTGGAGGAGGAACAAGGGAAGGCTCTGGCACAAGGAAAAGGGCAGGCCCAGGGACAAGGCAAGGCTCAGGGACAAGGCAAGGCTCAGGCTCGGGGACAAGGCAAGGCTCAGGCTCGGGGACAAGGCTAGGCTCAGGCTCGACTGATGGTGGTGTAGCGACCTCTGGTGGCCGGGAGGCTTGAGCGGGAGCGACCTCTTGTGGCCGGGAGGTTTGAGCGGGAGCTACCTCTTGTGGCCGGGAGGCTTGAGCGGGAGCTACCTCTTGTGGCCGGGAGGCTTGAGCGGGAGCTACCTCTTGTGGCCGGGAGGCTTGAGCGGGAGCTACCTCTTGTGGCCGGAAGGCTTGAGCGGGAGCGACCTCTTGTGGCCGGAAGGCTTGAGCGGGAGCGACCTCTTGTGGCCGGGAGGCTTGAGCGAGAGCGACCTCTTGTGGCCGGGGAACTTGAGCGACCTCTGCTGACCGGGGAACTTGAGCGACCTCTGCTGACCGGGGAACTTGAGCGACCTCTGCTGGCCAGGGAACTTGAGCGACCTCTGCTGGCCGGGGATCTTGAGCGATCTCTGCTGGCCGGGGAACTTGAGCGACCTCTGCTGGCCGGGGAACTTGAGTCACCTCTGCTGGCCGGGGGAACTTGAGCGACCTCTGCTGGCCGGGGAACTTGAGCGACCTCTGCAGGCCGGGGAACTTGAGCGACCTCTGCAGGCCGGGGAACTTAAGCGACGGCCATAGTGAGAAATGGGTAGGCATCCATCTTGGAACTGGGGCTGGCAGCCATCTTGGAACTGGGGCTGGCAGCCATCTTGGAACTGGGGCTGGTAGCCATCTTGGAACTGGGGCTGGTAGCCATCTTGGAACTGGGGCTGGTAGCCATCTTGGAACTGGGGCTGGTAGCCATCTTGGAACTGGGGCTGGTAGCCATCTTGGAACTAGGGCTGGTTGCCATCTTGGAACTCTGGAAGGAGACCATCCTGGCCTGGGAAGAGGGTTCTGTCTTTTGAGGAGCTGTGGGTGTCCTCTGGATCCGGGCAAAAGGTAGACCCGTCTGGATGACCTGAAGAAGGTGTTCCCCATACAAAGGGTCTTCCTGGTCCATTTGCCGGAACTGGACGATCCCCAGTTTACACTCCAGTAATCTCCTGTTCCACAACTCTTCCTCTGAACATGAGTCGTCCCACAAGGAGGTTAGCAGCTTGGTATCTGTTGCCCTTCCCAGGGGAACAGGGGTTGCTGGGTATATGCTGGTCATATTTAAGACGAGGTATTCTGTAATGATTACTCCAAGCAGTAGATAAAGCAAATAATAATAATATATATTCCATACGTATTTATCAGAGCGTTGTATGTTTGTACTCCAGACTCAGTCCACTGTTTCCGCACGTCATCCAAGGTCTGGAATCGGTCTTTCTCCACAATCTTCCTCAGGGTCCGGTCACCTCTTGTTGTTGTGCAGTTGACCCTGAGGAAGATTGTGGAGAAGGACCGATTACAAACATCCAGAGCCACCGTGCAAGGCGTGTGCAGGAAATGGGCTACAGGTGCCGCATTCCCCAGGTCAAGCCACTTTTGAACCAGAAACAGCGGCAGAAGCGCCTGACCTGGGCTACAGAGAAGCAGCACAACAAAACAACAACAAATTTTGCATGTCATTCGGAAATCAAGGTGCCAGAGTCTGGAGGAAGACTGGGGAGAAGGAAA
>JACXGM010006001.1:14369-24651 GCA_016801145.1 Umbra pygmaea
TAGTAATTAAAGTGTTCACAACTAAATGTTCAGTTACTCACAGTCCCTTTAGATGTGCAACATCAAGCTGATACAGCTACAAAGTGTGGTATGTGTGCTCATTCGAAATTTTGAATGTTTGTGTGTGAGCAATACTCGTGTGTGTGTGTGTGTGTGTGTGTGTGTGTGTGTGTGTGTGTGTGTGTGTGTGTGTGTGTGTATATAGATTACATGTTCCAGGACTGTCGTACTATAATGCAACATATTTTATAGGGCTGTCTCCGACGAAGAATTTCTTTGGTCGACCAAGACTCAACTGATCTCTTTACAATCGACTAATCAAAATTTTTTAACGTTTTTTTTCCTTCCTTCATAACTGTCACACTCACTGATGTTAATGAAACCAATTTGTTTGATGCGTTACAGCGCTATTGGAAGAAGTAATCAGAAACAAATACACAAGTAAAAAGGGTGATTGACAAGACAAAAATGTATCTGATCCAACTCAAATCACGCTGATTTTCCGGATTCAGACGCTAGAAAATTATTCCTAATATTAAGCTTCAGGTGTCACGTGGTTGCTCGAATATAATTACAACTGCCTAGTTGTATTTAACTGTTAAGTAATATTTATGTAATACAAATAAAAAATGTTGTTTAACATTTAAATAAGCAGAGCGAGTCAATTAAATGACGCTTGCTATAGCCTTTTTCAGAACCACAGATGACATTCACCACGGGAAACTGCGCCTGTATACCTGGCAGACGAATGGGGAACTGTCTTCACTGGA
Organism: Umbra pygmaea; assembly: GCA_016801145.1. NCBI lineage: Eukaryota > Metazoa > Chordata > Actinopteri > Esociformes > Umbridae > Umbra > Umbra pygmaea. The sequence continues at coordinate 15,140 of JACXGM010006001.1, forward strand.
CATTCGATATAATGATATAATGTAATTCGATGTGATATCTTTAACCTAGATTCATCCAATTGTAAACTTAAATGTAGGACATAAACCTGTTTTGCTTTGTCTCTGGTTATAACAATAGTGGCTTTTTTGTGATTAGATCATTCAAACTTAGCACAGCCAAAGCCGACATACAGTAGTCTAAACAATAATTGATTTAGTGCAGATGTTAGTTAAGTAGATTATTCAAACCAGCGCGTGTTACCATGCACCTATATTAGGGGTGGAACGGTACACAGAAGTCACTGTTCGGTTCATACCTCGGTTCAGACATCACGGTTCAGTACGAGTTGGTAACGATGGAGGGAAAAGCTAAACAAAAATGCAGAACGCAATTTTTTTATTGTGCATGTCTCAAACTGTACCATCTCTGTCATACAGTTTCTCCCCTGAGCTAGCACATCTGGGTGATTGCGTCTAATGCAGAGCCGGCCCTAGACCTTTGGGGGCCCTATGCAAAATTTGGTTGGAGGCCCCTTTGACCGTTTTAAGTACGTCGAAGTCACCATACGTCGGAGTCACTGACCAACACTCAGGGCTGTCCCGCCCATTAGGCAAGATTAGGCAGCCGCCTAGGGCGGCACTAATTTGAGGCAGCATTTTCTCAATTGGCTACCGCCTTACGGCGCGCGCCTCTGATTGGCGTAGCTGCAGCCCTTCCCACCCATAGGACACCATTGCGAACACCTGCTAATAGCAACTCAAGCATCCCGCATAGGGTTCGTTATTAGTTTGTATCAGAGCCATTGTGAGAGAGCTCTAGTTTGTATGCTTTTGATGTCGTCACCCCTCCTCTTTCGCTCGCCCAAGGTGCCAGTCATTCGCAACGCTGTTTTTTTAAATGAATGGAGCTGCCAGGGTGGCTAGGCGAGTAAACTTGTGAATAAAAGGCAAGAGTTAATCACGTTCTGTCACATTTTGTGTAGGAAATAGGTGGATCAAATGTAGGGTCGTAGGCTACTCATTATTTTAATTAAACAAAGGAAACACTATGCTACACTTAAGTATTATGCCTTATGTCAATTATTTCGTTTGTTTAATTAAAATAATGAGTAACCTACGACGCCGCCAGAAGTTTTTCACTGGAGGTGCTAAGGGGGAGCTAGCTAAATGCATGGAGGTGCTGACATGAATTGTGTTTATGCGCGATCAGGCGACCTGTAAAGCTTTCTTAAACTCAATGACACAAGTGTCTGTTCAATAGGAGAAAACCAAACAAAATTTACGATCTCAAAGTTCTATCCCTAATTCCCAATGAGACATAGACAAATCACCATACACTCTAAAATAAATGGTGCTAAATAGCACTAAAAGTGGTTCATTGGCTTGTAATCATAGGGGAACCACTTTAAGTGCTATGAGGCACCTATCTTTAAAAATGGTGCTATGTAGAACCATAAGAGGTGTCATATAGCACTTTAAGCACCCCAAATAACCGCTAAAGAACTGCTGAAGAACGAAACTGGGCTTAAAAGGTTCTTTAAATGGTAGTGGTGCTAAATAGCACCATAACCACCACAAAGAACCCCTGAAGAACCGCTGAAGAACCACTTATTTTTAGAGTGTACTCTTAAAACTATGAATTAGAGACAGCACAATTAATGTGTTAATATTGCATTTTGTGTCAAATAATCAGCATTGTAAAAAGTCCAAAGTAAATGTATAAGGCTGGTTATATAAATGGAGTTCATAAATAAGGAATATTTTACTTTACTCTTTTTTCAATTAATTGATGACTGTTTAGATGTGAACTCCCTTTACCTGGGTTTGGTGTTAATTGGTAGTGCTTGGGAGAAGGCACACCCAGGTTGTCAAAGCAAACTTCTAAATTCATAGCAGCATGGGTCTATCAATATATTCTTAATCCGACATCCTCCGCTGATTGAGAATGTATTCATAGAGCATATTGTGAAGTAGTCTGCATTATTTCAACTATTTGAACGCCGCCTACCTCGACCCGGCGACTGTGAGCTGCTTAATGAGCGAGATAGTGAAATAATTACTACTACTTCAAGCGATTTAGGTACAACATAGACAAATTAGATATAGATATATTTTAGATTTTTACCCATTGCCTGTGAAAGTTGGAAAGCTCAGCACTCCTATCTGTTCTCTGAATGACTTCTACTCCCAATGCATGCATCTATTCCACAAAGACAATTCTGCATTTAATTAATATGCTAGGCATGCAATAGCCTACATATTGTGGAGTTTATTTATAGGACAATATATTTATTCTTTAAAAAAATTTGCCTCTGACTCTCCATGCTATCTGGATATTAGGAGACTGTAATATTTCAATATATTTTGTGGTACGGAAGAGATCCTCGAACAGTACGTAGCTGTGAGTTTCAGTGACCGCGCATCATTTTTATTACGTTCAGTTGTGGGGATTGCAGGGAGGGTACATAACCATGCAAACTTTGCCGACCTGGACTTAGCCGTTTAGAAAAGCGAAGTACATTGTCCAGCGAAAATAATGATAGCCTATATATTTTTACATTAAAATATGGAATTGTTTTTAGGGGGGGCAAAAGGGGGTGCTAGGCTTGGCCTGTTCTTGGTGGTGCTTTTGCACCGTTTCCCTTAGGCTTGCCGCAGCCGTTAAGTCGATAACATTCCACTGTAAGAAAAATCTGTAAAAACACAGTAAAAACTAGTTTGCTGCCAGTACTTTTTCCATTAGCTATTTTACGGACATGTCTATCAACACAATAACGGAAAATACTTTGTGAACACAGAGATCTGATATTACTTTCAACAGACATCTACTGTGTTCATAAAGTAATTTTCCGTTAATGTCTTGATAGACATGTCCGTAAAATAATGGAAGAAGTACTGGCAGCAAATTAACGGTACTTTTACCGATAAAGTAATTTTCCGTTAATGTCTTGATAGACATGTCCGTAAAATAATGGAAGAAGTACTGGCTATATGCATGAGAATTAAAAGTACAAGTTGGTTATAACGAATACCGATCATTCGTTTAACAATTGGACACGGGCGGACGTATTGAGCGCTATAAACAGACTCCACTGTTCTTAAATTAACGAATCTTGGCTCGCCCTCTCCCCTTCTGTCTTTCAGGTGTTTTGATTACAGGACCTCATGGACATTTTAGAAAACATCACTGACTGACAGCAGAGAAAACAGACCACTTTACGTGGCTGGAGACTAAATTAGTTCTGAAATATGTATAAAAGTTATCATATTACACAATCAACTTCAAAATATAAATAAACTAATTTGTTAATCCGTAAATAGGCCTAAACTAATTCGTTAATAAATCTTATTTCACATGAATATTTCCTAATAACGCATTGTTTCAGACACAAATAAATGTGTCTGGGAGAGGGGTTGGGGGCAGCATTTTTTGGTCTTGCCTAAGGCGGCAGAACGTCCAGAACCGGCCCTGCCGACACTGACCAAGTGACAACGAGTGACATCATAGGGTCATTCAGGGTCAAGACTCGCGGTCACAGGAATATTGCCAATCGTCATAATAAATAAATAAATAACAACTGTCGTTATCATGATGCCTGATAAAGAGCGCTGTATGTTATGTTACTTTTGATGTGTGATTTTTTTCAGCTAGCAGTGACTCTAGGGGGCCCTCTGCTGGCCACGGGGCCCTTTGCAATTGCAAAGGTCGCTTAGTGGCTGGGCCGGCTCTGGTCTGATGTCCGTTAGCATGTTAGATGTATTTCCACTCACATACCCAACAGCTGCTGAACAACGCTGACACACATTCCTCATCTTATCCACCAGTCTATCGCCTGTACTACTGTAACCAATACATACAGTCTGTGACTGTCACTGACTGGGAAACCAACATTTTCCCAAACTTGCGATCTTAGAGGTCGGTGGGTCCTCCAACTCTTGTGGGTCGCCACCAATACTTGTCCTTAGTGCTGACTCACTCACCGGACCGTCGATCTGACAAAAAACTGCATATATTGGTGGAGCTCGGCTACTTACCTTCAAAGCTAAGGCGGGGCTACAGATTAGGTGTCCATAAACAACTTGCGTATCTAACGGTAGTTACGCATTACATTAATTAACTTGCACGTGAGTTTAATTTATTTTTATACCGTGTATTCTCCGTTTAAAGTCATGCACCGAACTGTGCAAAACCATTGTTGGTAGAGTTCGCGTTCAACTTGTTTCGAATCACCAATTACTTTGATGAAATGCTTCCATACTACGGATTTATTACGCATTTCTTTTAGAAAGTTCTATAATACTAACATTAGGCTACATTTCAAGTGCAGGACAGGTTATAGTGAATCTAACAACTGCTACAATTCCATGCTCACATGAGAAGTATATGAAAAAAAACTATGCAGATAAATGAAAGGGAACTTATATTTGACTTACATAATATAATATTCTGTAGCACATTCATTTCTTTCAGCAATAGTGTAGTTAAGTGACACAGGCAGGAATAAGATCTCACACAATAGATCGCACACTGGGTTTGGTGCGTTGTGCATGGTCTCATTCGCTCCGCTACCGAGCATAACATGAGCCCGCACTCCCCAAATTAGATCCACCGACCGCCGCTGTCACACAGCCATACGGCTGCCCGACTAAAAAGAATCTTAGCCAACCAAGAGTATATCGACCAAACAACCGACTAGTCGACTAAATGGGGTTAGCCCTGATATTTTATTAATATAATGAGTTATTATTATATAGTTAAGTAATCTGATTATATGCAATTGCATATGCAAAGTAATAATATAAAACAAATCAGTCTCGTTGGGGCAGCGAACTCCAGTCTCCAGCTCCTGCAAGTTCCTCAGATGAGTATCATACAAACTACGCCTTTGAAGCAGTGAAGAACAGTGTTGTGTTTACGTATCCAACCTAGACGTAGGGTTTTCGCAGCACAAAAAAAAGGTTAAAATATAAAAGCAGTTTAAATGGGTATTTTATTTGTAAGGAATGTAGGTAACTTCTTACAGTGCTATATTTAACCTTACAATTGAGTTGTAATAATGATTAAGAAATGCCCTGTTGTCTGCAGTACAGTACTGTCGATTACCAGGTGAATTGTTTAGGATGATTTTTGCTCCCCGGAGCCACCTGGTGGCCATTCATTTTAATGTTTTCTTTTAAAAACTACCATGTAGAACCGGCAATATTATTTAACCATTATTGAACATGAGCATTTAAGCAATACTATTTTATATTTTAGGCGATATTGGGGCTATTGAAAATAGTATGATTGTGTAAAAGTAGGTAAATCAAGTTGAAGGATTCATGTATTTAATTATGGGCGACTGCCACATATCAAAGCGACTGGGGTGTTTATGAAAATGTCAGATAAAGTCTCGCAGCAATTGGAATTGGAATATTGCCACAGTCCCTTGCAATGTATACTACAAAGACAGAGCTATTACAGGGTAATAAATGGAACTTTTAATAAATTGATTTTTGTATCCAATACTGATTCAGATTTGTTTGTGAAAAGTTCTACAAGAGGACACTGTGCACAATTAATCAAATGTATATAATATAAGGCGGTATTGTTCTCCGGGAGGGGCTGCTGCTTGTGGATGCTGGTGACTGAGCGCGATGACATAATACACCACCAGATGGCGCTGTTCGGACGCAAAACACGTCATATTAACGACCTGTTTTTTTTTAATTTAACCTTTATTTAACCAGGTGGGCACGTTGAGAACAAATTCTCATTTAAAACGGCGACCTGGCCAAGATAAAGCAAAGGTGCAAGTACAGACAGAGATACACATGAATACAAATACACAAGAATAACACAAAGGGTAGGGTAAGGGGGAAAGATAGAAAAGTGCAGTTGAATGTGCAGTTGAATGTGCAGTTGAATGTGCAGTTGAATGCAGTTGAATGCAGTGTACAGAGTAGCAGGCAGATACAATGTAATAAGTTAACACTAGTATGACAGTGCAAATGGTAACTGTGCAAATAACAAATAACAATAATGTAATTAAAACTAATATAATGTTCAAGTCCGTATATACACAAAGGTGCTTATTTGGAAAATACTAAAGTAACGGATCAGATAGGGAAAGGTAATGTACATGTGAGGGGGGGGTCAGCAGGTGCAATGGTTGGACAGAAGCTCTGATAATCGAGATTTAAAGGAAGTGAGGCGCAACAACCTGTTTCTGGCGCAACGACCTGTTTCTGGTGCAACGTCAGATTTTATATTTTGGGACTGCATAGTCAAGGCGGAAGACGTCGATTGTCTAGGCGGCTGCCTTGACTGCAAAGTGGTGCGGGTAACCCTGATATCAATTTAATATTTGTGAATAAATGATTGATACTTATATATCGTTAAACTACTATTATCAGCTGTTACCATTGGCTAACAGAGACATCAGGCTCTAGAAATAAAGGTAAAAATTCAGGAACCTGAGAGTAATACATGTAATCTAATATAATAGATAATAGCTTCAACCATTCAAAAAATGAACGTCAAATGCATAAGAGTGAAAAGAAAGCACTCAGTACGTATACAACAATGGATTTTTCAAAAGCTGGGATGCATCCCCTAGGTTGGGCTAAATGACTAAATGTAAATTTCATGACTGCATCATCATGCTCAGAACATGTTTAGATTTGTATTACCTGTGCGGGTGGGTTCTGTAGAGGATTGTTGTCCAAAAGGATGCTCTGAAGGTGCTGCAGGTTGCGGTAACACACAGGAATGGACGTCACCTTGTTACAAGAGAAGTCCAGACGCACCAGGGGCAACACAGCCAGCTCTGTGTAGATACAGGAAAACAAGGTTGAGCAAAAGTGTATGTTCCAGCTTTAACAGAGTAATTTTGTTAGTTAAAATGTAAATTTTAAGTATTTCAAATAATAATTTTTAATACCAGTCAACTGCTATTTACTGACAATTTCAGGTCTCTCTCAAGTAGCATAATGCCAAAAATATACACTCCTCAAAAAAAGTAAGGGACCACAGTCATCATATTATAACATGATGACATATTAAACTTCAGACATATCAATCTGTCAAGTTAGGAAGCATAAGTGATTGTGAATCAATGTCACCTGTTTTAGTGCAAATAAAAGTGACTGTGGAGGCAAAAGCAAGATAACCCACAAAAAGGAAATGTTTTTGCAGGTGGTGGCCACAGACATTTGATGTCACCGTTCAAAGTCATTCGGGTTTAGGCACCATAATACATCTAAAAAATGCAATAAAACATCTCGACACTGCCTTAACTTGGCACAAAGTTCTGGAAAAACTGCCCAGATCTTTTACCATTTCTTCTCCCCTCTAGTCTAATGGTTACCGTGTCGACTGTCCTGAAAGGAAACAACTAACATTTTGCTGGATGAAACTCAAACTAAAAAGCCCTGAAAACAGCAACTTTTCCAAAGATGACGAGCCCAATATGGCATGAAATACGTATCTGAAATATGAACATATGAAGATCATGACGTAGCGAACACTGGCAAAGTTGCAGATATATAGGCCCATCCACTGTCCCAGGTCTCCAACCCTAGCAAGAGTTCAACTCCAGATGGACACATTGTGTGTGTTTTGTTCTCTATTGCAGCATGATACGGAGAGTAAATTGACAGTTTTTTGTAATGTTAACCCTAACCTTAATCCGAACCTTAACCTCAGTAATGTCATGCCTAACTTTAACCGTTAGTAACTTTAACCCTAACCTTAACCGTGAATGTTGTAATATAATTTCGAATTCTATGGAATGTGTGGAATGTTCTCGAGTGAATCCGCTAAACGAAATGTGCAGGGGCAACGTCATAGAAAGACGAATATAGGCCTAATAGCAAAACGTGCATCTGAAATGTAAAACACCCTAAATATATTGGCATATAATGTAATTCAGAATAGCTTCCTGAGAACACAATTATTTTTTTCTTCTCAATTAAAATCGAAATGCCAACTAGAAACATATCTACTAGGCTCATTTTTTAGGTTATATATAAATATCTTATATGTCCTTAAAGCATGTAATCTTGGGATCCTAGCAAGTATCTTTGTTTTAGTGTAGATATAAAATTCCCAACGTTAGACTGCTTAATGTCAGGTATGCATCTTGAAAAAATAACATTTTACTTAAGAAATACAGGTTAGCACATTTCACTTGTTAAACTTTTACTAAAAAAATGTTGTACTTACAGTCGTAAATCCTTTTTTTGGGTCATCAATGGGTCCCAGTAATGACAAAAAGCATAGTTTTTCCAGGTAAAATCCATCTTATGGTTATGTGAAAATTGCAAATTCTTGACCGGACCATTACTGAATGTATTCATAAATAAATGAAAAACCTAGTGTATTTGAACCGCGGGCCTGCAATTCTGAACAAAACGGATGTGAAAAGTGTCCAAAAGCTCAGCAATTTCGGCATATATATGTCATCCTTATGAAACAGAGATCTTAAAAATGTGCAAGATTAACAATTTTAACTGAAGACTGACAGAGTTAATTTACGAAAGAAATGTGTTGTTCGTCTCAGGACCCGGATGTAAACTTCATCACGGTGCATTTTTTTCTAAAAATATAGTTTTACAAACAAAGCTACAGCTTATTGGCTGTTCACTTCATCATTCGAAAATGTTAGACATATGTGGCCAGCCCCTTAGCAACATGATTTGAATTGCTTCCAGCACCCTCATTTCAATATATGGCTTTGTAGGGTTCTTTCAAAGAGGATGTAGAAAAATAAAAACAGAAAATAATTGTGCATTTTCTTTATTTCATCTTGTGCCATATTCAATGTGTATATTTATTTGAAATGAATTTTACATATCCAAAAATTCCAAAGTCTTTTCTTTAAAAAAATATCAACCATATTTTTGTCCTTGCCTCAGGTCCAGTGTAACAAGAGGTTAACTTTGGGTATGTTTTCTTTAGGGAAAATTTGACAATTAGGGGGCGATCCCTAAGTAGAGTTAAGATAGCTTCCTACAGACATTGTAATCAGAGTACTATTAACATAGAAAATCCCAAAGGACCTTTTTACTACATGTGTACGTCGTAGATTCCAAGAAAAATAGATTTAAAAAAAGCGTTTCTGTCACCCTGATATTAGTTACATCACGTACTGAATGCAAACAACAGCATTGGTCCAGCAAGTAGACTTTTTAATTGGGCCAATACAAATCATGTATTTATGTTAGACTGCTACCCTATTTGAATAGTTATTGCAACTAAGAAAACATTGGACACGTTAGCTACGTAGAACATTTCAATACAACAGACGCGCTTTGTCCACCCCAGGTGGGAAGCAACTGACGGTAGAGCAAAGCTTGTCATCTCGCTATAACTTGTTTGCTAGTGTGTGCGCAGCGCCTTGGAAAAATTGAGACAACAGAAACACTTCAAAGGTGTGTACGTGTATGGGAGTGTGTTGACCTGGCGGCAGGTGAGCCAGATGATTGCGGCGGATGTTGAGATCTCGTAATGAGTCCAGCCGGCCGACCTGAGGAGGAAGTATCTGGATCTC